>CABEEJ010001348.1:151862-163420 GCA_901482245.1 Timema douglasi | reverse complement strand
GCCATCCAGGAGAAAGTGATCCAGGAGAAAGTAGTCTTCCTTACACGGGGTGCGGTGAGGATCACTTCACGAGGTGCGGTGAGGATAAATGTTAAACCTTATGGGAGAAAGTGAGCCAGAACTGTCAATTCAACCACTACTGGAGCATGTTAACTGTCACGAGGAGAAACAAGATTAGGAATTAAGTTATCCAGGGAATAGTTGGAGTACAGGGAGTACATGAGATAGTAGAGAAATGGGAGGAGCAAATAAAAGAAAGTGTGCAAGTGAGAGAAGAAGAATGGAACAATTAAAGGAGGACGAATGGTAGAAGGGTAGAAGAAGATGGAGGCATTTTACTAAACTGATCCGAACACAGGCTGAAAACAGTTGATGATGATGATGATAATGATGATAGTCCCGGATAGTAGAGGTAGGAAAGCTCGGAGCAGACTGAAGAAGTAAGAATGCAGGAGTCGTCGCGGTGAGTGGAAGTGCAAGAGTTGGGAGGAGGGTGGGGATCACAACAGGACTCCAGGATATCTTGCGAGATGCATCTACAGGTTACAAATAATTATAGTTTTACGATTATGTGGGAATTTTTGTGGGGGTAAAAGATTCTGCCCATCTCTTATTTGATCAATTAGCATTGATTGCAGTTTGTAAATAATTCTTCTCTTTCCCCAAATATAATTACACCTCAATTTCTATTTTGTAATAAAAAAATTACTATTTTATAATTACATTTAAAAACTATTTGATAAGCTAAAATACCCCATGTTATTGAAAATACACAAGTGTCTTTTTCTGATTTTAAGCATGTTTATAATCTCTGACTAAACGTAAGTTTTCGTTTGGTTTGTAAATGGTAGGGCTATCGGAGTTCAAATCCTGGTCGCATGCACCGAAGGAGGTTATCTAACCAGCCTCCTACCTCTCCACAAAAAGTGTTTCTTTAAACTCTATCTTCCCCACCCGTTATAAATCATCTTGATTGAACATGTTTACTCTTAAGGATTAGTAAGACGAGATGATAATTATTTTGGATTTTTTTTTCTAATCGATTATTTCATAAACAAAACAAGCTAGTTTATAGATTGTGTAGGCCTACTCAGCAGCTCGTCTCTACATTTTTAAAATTTCTCGGTTTTTGAGAGTTACTTTTTTTTGTATTACTAATTGGGGGGGGACGGGGGACATTACATCCAGTTCTGTCCCCTGTATGTAGACTATTCGTCGCTCTGTGGTACAGAACATTGACCAGGGTACACCATACACGTCGTACCCGCAATAAGATGAAGTGATGATAGTGATTATGGAGATGTGAGCCAATGGAAGTCTTCCTAACTTAAACCTAATCTATCAACCCCTGGCGACCGTTGGGATAATTCACATTAAGAGAAAATTATCCAAGATACCAGCCGGGAATCGAACCCAGGACCCCCTAGATTCACTGACCACGAGGCTGGATACGGGTAGTATTGCTCCTCATTCTTTTTTTTCAATTGTGAGAACAGGTTTTTTTTTATCGTTAAGCACGCTTTATTTTGCAACTAATGTGTACCACTTAAAAACAATAAAGCTGTATTCTCCCCCGTATTAACTTCACATAAAAAGGAGTGATGCTGTTGTGAAGGCTGCCACATGATACAGATATAGGGGCCTATGACGTCACATCAACCATTGGGACNTTCTCCCCCGTATTAACTTCACATAAAAAGGAGTGATGCTGTTGTGAAGGCTGCCACATGATACAGATATAGGGGCCTATGACGTCACATCAACCATTGGGACAATCAGAAGCGTCAGATAGGTGTCAGGGGGAAGGCTGTCGTTTTTTGGGAATGATTTTATGATTACTAACCCTCCTTCCTAATCTCTCTTTCCCTCAACCTTGCCTTTTATGACGTTGTACCAAAGCATCACATCTGAAATGGATCTCTTCTCATCCACTCTTCTTAGGGCTTCTTCCTTTGTAATCCTGTCTGTACACCCGATCTTCTCAAGTCTTTACCAGCAGCACATTTCAAAGTTCTTTTCCATATTTATGAGAATCCAAGTTCCATACATCGCTATGCTCCAAATGTAGCATTTCAATAGTTTCTTCCTCAGTCCCAAATTCAACTTGTTAGTCAGTAGTAATCTCATCCTGTTGAAAGATTCCTTTGCCATGGCGACCCTCGAACTAATTTCCTTGGTACAGTAGGTATCCTTTGTCGGCACAGACTTCCCAAGTACTTGAACTGCCCAATGCTTTCCAACTCCTTGTTTACAATTTTGATTTATAGTGGCTTTTCATTTTTAGAAATTCTAACTAATTTCGACTTCTCAGTGTTGATCTCTATTCCATATCTTCTCCCTGTCTCCACCAGCTGGTCCATCATTTCCTGCAACTCTTATTTATTTCTGGCCAGCAATGTTAGATAATCTCCCTATTTTACTGTGTTGTTGACGCGTCCTCCTATCTAGAAATTGCCACGTCCATCAAGGGTTTCCCTGACCAGCCAATCTCCATACACGTTGAGCAGACTGGGTGCCAAACATCAACCCTGCCTCACTCCTCTTCCTTTCTCTACGCTGTTGGTCATTTAGCCTCACTTTCACCTACTGCCACAGATACAGGTTTGAGATCAGCCTTCCATCCCTCCAAGTAATGCTGATCTTCTTGAATATTTCCATCGGTTTCTTTAACTCCGCTCTGTCCACTCTATCAAAAACCTTTTGCCAGTCGGTGAAACAAATGCAGATTTATTCCTTGACATCCAGGACTTTCTCTAAAACTATTCTCAGCATCCCGATGGCATCTGTGGTTCCATTTCCGAATCCAAATTGGTCTTCTACCATCGAACTTTCTATTTTCTGTTCCAGTCGCCTGTTGAGGGTTCTTGCCCCGATCTTCCCCACATGAGAAATGAGACCGATGGTTATGTGCTCACTGCATGTCTTGGCTTGTTTCTTTTTCTTTAAGGCCACCATGGCTACGTCTAAAAATTCCTTGGGCCAATTTGCTGTTTCATAGGTCTTATTTATAAGGATTTTAAAGCCATTGATCTGTTATTTATCAGTGCCTTCAGCAGGTCAGCTGGTATGTCGTCATTTACAGTAGATCTCCTTCTTCGCATGTCCTTTATGGCTCTCTCTACTTCACTCTTTAAAATGCTCGGTCATGTTTCGTATTCCTCTACTTCGTCTTCGATTTCAATCTCAATGTATAATACCAGACATAAATAAAAACATAGCTCCAGAAAAGTTTAAACCACTTCTTTACCTTTTTGAATGTACAAAAGCATAATATGGGTGCTTCATTTGTAAAATATTTGAAAATAAATACTTTTCTGACATTCAAAAAAACTTCGATATTATAAAATTTGGTGAAGTACGATTTTAACACTTTAAGGAACTATGGCTTTAAAGTGTGGAAATATTTTAATAACCTGGAAAATAACAATACTTAAAAAGTAGCGGAACAATAACACATTATTTAAGAACCCACTACGATACTCACAGCTAAAGTTTGTGGTTAACATAAGTTTTTCAATTCTTCCTTTTTTATTATGTGGTCATACCTACTGGAGTTTTTAATCCATTTAATAAAATGTATTGTTTTACTAACAAATCTATTAAGAAAAGCTTTTTTTTTTTTAAATTTATTTTAGAAGTGTATTTAAAATCAAAACGTGGAATCCTTGCAAAAGCCAATAACAAGCGCTAATTGTCTACCCATCTATCTCTCTAAAATATTATGTAAACAAAGGGAAAATTGCACCAAACGGTTCTATTGAAAGGAGGATAGAAGGGTAAAGCTTACACGCCAGAAAACTGTAGGCCTCAAAGTTCTAGCTCGGAATCTTTGAGGCCTCCTCAAAGTTTTAGCTTGGAACTTTGAGGCCCACAGTTTGCTGGTGAGCATATAGTCCTTACCCTTCTATCCTCCTTGCACAATGTTTAACCCAAACCATTATGGAAATACTCTCGAGTCTTAACTATGAATAAAATACTCACCCAGACACATAGTTTCCTTAAAAATAAATCCATAACTAAATTTACTTGAACTCATTACTTTTTTAATGAAAATAATTAAAAATAACTAAATTCAAACTTGTTGGGTGTGATTTTGACCAAAAATGGCTGCCGTACTTGTCTGCGTACTGTTATGGATTCAACACTTGTTAGTTTGTATATAAATTGCCTTCTTTAACTTCTGCTTTTGTTGGCTGCCATTTAAGAGTAGAATTATTTTGTAGTTGTAGATATTATATCAATTACCATTGTGATAACACGCCAAAAGGACGAAATGACGTGGGGTTTTGTCACCTGCGGTCCAAATGAAGCTCTTGTAGTTTCAGGTATGTAAATAATACAATCCTAAAATAAGGGGGGAGTGGCATTTCTTCAGCAATATATAAACAAGGCCCACCTCCCTGTTTTAAAATAAAATTCAATTACTTAAACCTTCTATTTATCCCGGATAGAACTAAGAGTTCATAGTCAACACTGACTTTTTTTATTGGAGATGTTACATAATTTTAGAGCTATTTATTACAGAAACTACAACATACTGGTCGCGTCTTTCAATTGATATCAATCCCTAAAAAAAATTAGCTAATTAAGTCCATACCAAATTCACAAAAGACCGTCTTGTGCTATTTTCAAACTGATATTCTATAGAGAGAGAGAGAGACAGAATTTATCTTATGAGTACCAGACCTAAACAAAGTTAATGTGTCAAAATTTCCTCTTGTTCAAATCTCTGACAAGAGTTAAGCAATCTTAAGTCTTTGATGTATTAACTTTTTTTTTTATTAATACCGCGCCTTACTACTTATTCGTCATATGCATATGTACAGTGGGCCTACCAATTAGTTAGGGACAAGTAAAGTTGAATTGAGATGAAGCGAGTATTTGCATGGAGGGAGAGTGAAAAACTAATTAGGGAAAACAACCCTTAGAGATTCAAACCTTGGTCTCCATGTCACTGGCAGTCTAATCTATTGCGAGAGTGACGCCTTAGACCATACGACCACCGAAGCAGGTTATTGACTTTTCAGATGAGCCATACACGCATGAGGCCATGTAATAATTGCTATTGTCTAGTTGAGTGCATTATAATCAATTCAAACCAATTCTTAGTTGGGAATAATTCAATTTCAGCCAACAATAGCGAATAGGGAACACGCCTGCCATTGTGAAAAAAATATGCTTAGTTCTAATATTGGGTGACCTGGCGGTCTAGGGGTAAGGTGTCAGATTTCTGTGCTGGCGGCCGGGGTTCAATCCTCGGTCTCGGCACAGATTTATCTGATTACCAAACCCTTCCTTCACCTCTGACAAGACATCTTGTGAATGTGGGGAATGCCAGCCCTCCACCGTGGTTCGGATCCCACGTTAAACTGTAGGTCCTCCATTTCATCTCACAATCACCCTACCATTACACATTAGCGTAAGTAAGTATAACCCGAACGGGTAGTAAGACGCGGTGCTAATAATAATAATAATAATAATAAGTTCTAATATTGTTAGTTCCCCATTCAATTAAAAAGACTGGATCTTTATGCACATTTAAAAGGCCACCAAGTAAATTTTGTGTACATTTTCAATTCACTTTTTCGCTTTACATGTATTTTCTATTAAAAATGGTGACATTTAACTTAAAACAGGTTTTGATAGAAAGTTAATGTGATTTTACTTTAAACACACTTCACAAAATCGTGGGGTGTACAACCATTATTAATCCTAATTATAATGAATGAGTATAGAGTGAAAAATATATTTTCCATCAAAATTTTAAATTAATGTATTTATTAATTATGTTGGATATTAAAACAAATAATTTCTTTTTCAGGATGTTGCTACAACAAGCCACTTTTAGTCCCAGGAGGGAGAGCTTTTGTGTGGCCCAACATACAATGTGTGCAAAGGTAATACATCCTAACTCTGTGATAACAGTCTGACTATCATCGTCGTCATTGTCATCATCATCGTCATCATCATCACATCCTAACTCTGTAATAACAGTCCGACTATCATCGTCGTCATTGTCATCATTGTCATCATCGTCTTTGTCGTTGTCATCACCACGTACAGTTTTCTGCCGCTGGCAGGATCTCGCTTGAACATGAGTTTCTCCACTTACTTCTGTCCTCACACCACCTTCTTCCTCCACACTCCTCGCGCAATCCCTTTATCCACCTGTTCCTGTGTCTTCCCCTTGACCTGCTCACCACCTCCGTCTAGAGGATTCTCCCTTCTTCCATCCTCTCCACACGTCCATACCACTTGTATCTCACCTCCCCCTTCCTATCCTGCACAGGTTCTACCTTCCCTCTCTCTCTGTCTTTTATTCCTCGGCCTGTCCCTCCTAGCTTGTCTCCTGCTCTTACCCCTGTCCTTCATCCCCAAGGTTTCTGATGCATGCTGCAGTATTGGGACATAGTACTCCCTGTACATCGGTCCGTCACACTTCTCTACTCCAGACCAGACTTTGTAAAGGTCCTCCGCTTGTCTCCTTCTCGCCACAGAGAAGTTGTTATAACTTCTGCGAGTTCCCTCTCAACTCTCACCTTTATATCTGACCAGATGTCATAACTGGGTCTGCTAGCAAATTAAAGGTTTCAGATAATGACAACATTTGATTTTAAGATTTTTGTGTTGTCAGGGCTGTAGTTAATACAAAGAATTAAAGTAAAAAGAATTATAACTTTTTATTTTTTTTATTTTATATCCATTATTGTTTCCAGCCTGTAGTCAGTTTTTTATTCAAGCCATATATTTTTTCCACTATCGGCTTGCTAGGCCTGTCGTAGCTTTATATGTCTTATAATCTAGTTTAAGACTAGCACAGGCACAACATCCAGTCCCCGGCCGTTAATTTATCAGTGTGAAAGGGTAAACCCATATTTCACAACTATACATTTTTCGGCCATGCCTGGAATCGAACCTGGAACCCTTAGCTCAGTAGACAGACACACTACCAACTGAGCAAAGGTGTCGGATGGAATTGTAATTATGAAAATAATTTTTACTTACCAATTTGTGACTGTATCAATATTTATATGTTAATCATGTTAATTAACGTTTTTTTTTTGTTTTTTTCATTTATTTAAAGAATTGTTTATTAATCAAGTCCTGCTGACTGTTGCCTCCGCCATCAACCTCTAATGCATGTTCATGTTAGCAGAATTCCCATTACTGTCCTAACTCTGGATACTCGCGACTTGTGACTTTAATAACTATGTTTAATTTTATTTCTAGGATTTCTTTAAACACAATGACACTCCAGGTTGAGAGCCCGACTGTTTACACGAGCCAGGGTGTTCCAATATCTGTCACAGGGATTGCACAAGTATGTCTCTCTTAAATACTAGGTACATTTGTTTATGCTGGCATCATGATCAACCTAACGTTCATTTAACATAACTTAGTGGCAGGGTTGTGGAGTCGCAAGCAATTTTGGATGGAATCCGAGTCATTATAAATGTACCGACTCTGGCTGCAAACTAACAATAAAAATGCCCGGTAAAAATGTACCGACTCTGGTTTCAAAATAAGAATTCAAATACCCAGTAAAAATATATGGTAACTATATCAGGTGACCTGGCGGTCTAAGGGTAAGGTGTCTGACTTCTATGCTGGCGGCCGGGGTTCAATCCTCGGTCCCGGCACAGATATATCTGATTGCCAAACCCTTCCTTCACCTCTGACAAGACATCTTGTGAATGTGAGGAATGCCAGGCCTCCACCGTGGTTCGGATCCCATGTTAAACTGTAGGTCCTCCATTTCATCTCACAATCACCCTACCATTACACATTAGCGTAAGTGCGTATAACCCGAACGGGTAGTAAGACGCTGTGCTAATAATAATAATAATAATAATAATATCTTTTTAATTTTTATTTTTATTCTTTACGACTAATATTTGTAATTTTATAAATTTGTAAATTGTAATTTGTAAATTTATTTAAATATACATTCGTAACGTCAAAGAAGATTCCCATAAAGTAATCTGTTTTTGAGCATTTAACTTCTGTAAATTTGTTATTACTAATTAATATACTTTCGCCATTTATGAAGGTGTCGAGAGATGGACAGAATTGACGTATCGCCTCCACAGCCCTGCTTAGCGGTTCTCTTCATATCATTGAATGGGGGTCACTATGATGCGTTCAAATTAACATTAGCATAGCGCTTATCTGACATATGAGCGGTTCAGAGGTCACATCATGTTAAGATACCACACGCTATTTTCAGCAGCAACATCAACAAGGCTATTTAGTACTTCCTTTGTTTCATATGGTATGCAGACACCTTCTTTGGTACAGTGGGTCTGCATCTTGCAAACACCATGATGTCGATTCCTCTTCTTTCTACACTTTATTTTGAGTTACATTTTTACTGAACAATCTGTTTTCAAACAATCCACATTCATTGGCTGTCTTTTGATCATGTTGTTACATTATGTGAATGTTAATCTGATTGTGATCCTGGCATTATGGCAGATTTACAGTTAGACTAATTAAGTAGCTTTAAACATAGGCCTGTTGTATGAAATAAGCTATAAAATTTAACTTAGTCTTCGCAATGACTCACCTTATTGGGAAATCAAAACTGACTCAACATATTTGGAAATCAAACATTCCATAACACTAAAAGATCTAATACTTACCGGTGACCAATAATTTTAGCTAAGTGAACAAGATGAGGGTGAATTTTAAGTGAATTCTTCAGCAATCTCAGATAAAGGTATGGAAACAACAATTAGGAGGGGAAAAAATCACTCTTTGTTCACTTCTGTCAGGGTCGAAACTTGGCCCTGTAACGTTGCTGTTTGAAACCATCTGTCCATGCATGTGTGCACATTTTTACTGCACCCTTTGTTTACCTTGAATGGTAGTAAGCTTACCTTGATGGGTTACACTATGGTGTAGCTTATAAGACAGGTCTACACTGTATATATACATACACTTGAGACTTGAAGATCAGGTGGACAGACAGGAGGACAAATGAACAAGTCCTGAGAAGAGTGGGTGAGAAGATTAGGTGGACAGACAGGGTGACAAATAAAGGAGTCCTAAGAAGAGTAGGTGAGAAGATCAGGTGGACAGACAGGTGGGACAAATGAACAAGTCCTGAGAAGAGTGGGTGAGAAGATCAGGTGGACAGACAGGGTGACAAATGAAGGAGTCCTAAGAAGAGTGGGTGAGAAGATCAGGGGGACAAATGAACAAGTACTAATGGTGGTCTAGGCTCACTAACAAAAGGAATGGACCTATCGTAAGACAGAACACCTAGTAATAATAATATTATATACATAAAGTATATAAAAAATTATTAAAATATATTATATACATAATAAGAGAAACAAAGTATATTTATATACACAAAATCATAAATATACACACAGACAAATATGCACACATGTACCCTCAATTTACCCTGAAAGGTCTTAGCTTAGCCGATTACAATGTAATCCTGTCTTATAAGCCGAACCATATATAATATATATGTTTTGAATATACTTTATTTTTGTGTGTGTAGGTGAAAATTCAGGGGCAAAATGAAGAAATGCTCCTGGCTGCATGTGAACAGTTTCTGGGAAAATCTGAAACTGAAATTCAACACATAGCTCTCGTAACATTGGAAGGTCATCAAAGAGCTATAATGGGCAGTATGACTGTCGAGGTAATTTATTTGATACTGGTTTTAAATATAAATATTTTCATAGCACATTAAACAGAAATTACACTCATTTAAGATTCATACAAGTCCATGTTTTTGTTTTCTAATCAAAAATATTGGTTTAGTTATTCTTCCTAAACATTTATTATTAGTCAAATTAATGTGCAGAAATCAGATTATTTGATAAATAAATTTGAAAAGCTGCTTTCTTGATAGGTGTATACGACAAATTTAAAAAATCATTGTCGCAAAGTGTTCTTACATTAAGAGAGACCATTTACCTTCCTTGTTTTTCAATTTGTTTTAATAATCCTCCTCCAAAGTGAACATTTTGTAGTCAAAGCTAAAGATTGGTTTTTTGACCACACACCCAAAGATGAGTAATTTTTTTAACTCATCAACTATTTCCAGCTTGTCGCCGGGTCAGTTTAGTAAAATGCCTCCGCCTTCATATTTCCTTCCACCATTCTTTCTCCTTTAACATCTTCCATTCTTCTTCTTTCTCTTGAACATTTTCTTTTATCTGCACCCCCCCGTCTCTTTCTTGGCCTTTTTTGCAGTCTTTTTCTTAAAAAAATTTTTTTAGCAAATTTGTTATGTATGTAATTTTTTTAAACAATAAAAATCAGGAAGTTTAATTTGTGTTTTCCTCTTAAGCTTATTAACCGTATTATTATTATTATTATTATCGTCATCATTATTTTGCATCACACACCTTGAACATTAGTCTTTTATAAAGCTGGAGGGTTACATAAAATTGCATTTATTTAGGAGATCTACAAAGACCGTAAGAAGTTCAGCAAACAAGTGTTTGAAGTAGCATCGTCCGACTTGGTGAACATGGGAATTACTGTCGTATCATACACCTTGAAAGATATCAGAGATGAAGAGGTAAGATTTTTCACCAGCAATAGTGCCCTTTTATAAATATACAAACACTTAGTGTTAAATTTTAATGAAAGGTCTTTTAGATGACTAGTGTAGTGATTAAATAGTGAATTGCAAGAACTATTGGAAATAACTTGGACTGGGTTCTTTGCACGATGGTTTTGTAAGAGGGTGAGGCAGCCACTAGCCCTTTGTCCAGTGGCAGCAATGTAAAGTGTGAACTGTGTTCTTCTTTTCAGTTTAAGGGTCATATTGTGTTTGTTCCTTTTATATGTTTTTAGCCACCTTTCCTATATGTTCTTCCTAACATAATATATCAAACAAATTGTTAATATTGTTTTATATTTTTTCTTCAAAAAAAAACACAAGACAATACAACACTAGTTAAGTGTGATTAATATATATATATCTTACCAACTTGACAGCACAAAATTACACAGACTAATATTTATTTCCGCATAAATCTGGAGAAATTGCCATTTACTAGGTACTAGGGTGATTAAGTATGGAGTTGTTTTTCGATCTAAATACACAGTTTCTTGCCTACCCCGTAAGGGAACGGCGTGATTAGGTGTGTGTATGTATCGACATTAATCGTAAAACAAAAGGTTTGAATGCTACTCTCGTAATTGATGGTTAAGGTTTAAATGGTTTGAACTCGTGTAACTTAATATCATGACATTGTTTGATAAAATGCACACATCTGTTAACACAAGTGTTGGGTGAAAGTTTTATAATCAAAATTGTCTCCAACTTACAGGTTGCTTAACCTAATGCCTATTAATCCTTAAAACTGTGATAAGGTTTGGTCAGGTAACTTCTCATATATGGTAGATTTTCATGTGAATCCTACTAATTTCCCCCTTACCCCTGTCTCTCCCCCCCATTAGTTTTTGGAATTCCTCTTTTAGGTTGTAGCGTGCATGTTTTAATCTCCTTCCAAATGAGCTGTGATTAATCAAAACTTAGGTCGAGGGATTGAGGGGGTAACTTTACTCTTTTTTTTTTTTTTTTT
>CABEEJ010001348.1:30548-144582 GCA_901482245.1 Timema douglasi | reverse complement strand
CCCCCCCCCATCTTTCCTTTTTTCAAGTGTGAAATGTAAGACATGTGCCCAAAATACCAGGGCTCAAGCCCAATTGGCTGTTCTGAGGTTAGTTTGACCTATTTTGGTATTCTCTCCATCCACAAAGCGAGTGTTGGCGCAGTTCTTCTTATCATTTTCATACTTCCCCTCCCACCCCCCATTACATTGAGTCTTTTGTTAAAATATATATTTTAATAAAATAATTGCTAATGTAAGTGGTGTTCTATTTATTTATTTTCTTTATAAAGGGCTACCTGAAGAGTCTTGGTATGGCAAGAACTGCGGAGGTTAAGAGAGACGCAAGGATCGGAGAGGCGGAGGCCAGGAAAGATGCGCAGATCAAGGAGGCAATAGCAGAGGAAGAACGAATGGCATCTCGGTATTAAACAAGCTTGTATCTTTGAGATATTTGCTACCTTAGTCCTTGTTATGTTGCAAGCATTACACAAATAGAAGGATTAATTTGGGTTTAAATATAAACTCTGCATTATCATACTTAAGGGGAATTTTATTCGAATGGCTATGTTCATATTTTGCTTTGATTCCATCTATATTGTTTACCATTACCTCATTTCTTTCACTCCATTATTTATTTTGACTCTTTTTTTTTTCCTGGTGTTGTGCTCAAACTACCTAAGAAGTATTTGTGTGTTTTTTCCTCAAATCAATATTCTGTGTCTTGTAATATCCAAAATGGCCGCACACAGTTTGTAAATTTAAATTGGCTTATATACATCTTGTATATTGTAACTTTGAAATTATATGGTTAAATATATTGGTAGTAAAATAGTTGTCACATTTTAAGATTTGTGAATTCTAAGTACTTTGTAAATGAATGTGCTATCTAGAAATTAATTCATACATCTCACAGCTTATTATAAGTTATGATGTCATTACCATTAATGGATGTCTAGTGTTGGGTTTTATGTCTTGTGTTAGGTTAGTTTGTACACTATGTTCTGATATAATCCTTTATTAGAAAGTGCAGGTTAAATTTCTCGTTAGTAGGTTATTTAACATATATTTTCCTCCCATTATTATTTGGATAGTTATAAAAATGAAAAGTGATTTTAAAAGTTATGAAACTAGGCAAAGCGATCGTAATTAATATTTCAACTAAGGATGGATCCTCAAGTCCTTAAGGATAGTTTAAAACTAGATAAAGTTTCAGATTAAAGACTCAAACCCGTATAAAAAATTATTTTCAATTTTTCTAGTGAAATTTGTTTTAGATGTCTAATATTGTTTAGTGTGGTTCGGAACAAGTTATAATTATTCTAGTATTAACTTAAAAACCAGGCCCCGGATCAGTAATTTAACAATTAACTGAATGATTGGATTATAAGAAAGAATGTTAACATTTAGTTATTATTTTCTATTATTTATATTTATTCCGAGATTCGGATTTTGATTCGAGATTAAGGATTTGAAGGTAAATTGGAGATGAATTCATAAAATAGTGGATTCGACCCAACTCTGATTTCAATAAATATATAATTGCATAGTCTTAGAAATGTATATGTTGATACTTATGTTCTGTTTTTGTGACAGATTTTTGAACGACACCGAAATTGCCAAAGCCCAAAGAGATTTTGAACTAAAGAAAGCAGCATATGATGTAGAAGTACAAACAAAGGTAGGTTATAATATAGTGCTTAACTCACTTTTATTCTATTAAACTGTATTTTTTTATTTATTTACTTATCTAATCTCAAAATAATATGACAACAATTTGTTTAAAACTAAGTTTCATGTTTTCAACAAGATTAGCAGTTGCGTTAAGCCACGACTGGTGCCAATATACTTAAGGCTGGTGTGGCGGGAGAGGTTGTCAGGTGAGGCGGAAAGATTCAAAAACAATTTAGGCTTCAGAGACATTTTCAAACATCAGAAATTCCAACTATCGTATTTTGAAAAACGAGTGGATTTTATTTTACCATTTGTTTGAATTGATTGCTTAACAGACAAAACCATATACATTATTATTATCATTGTAATTACTATGATTATTTATATTAAGACAGGTTCATTCCTTTTGTCGGTGAACTTATACCCCCAATTCGTCCTGTCCTCTGCCTCCTCCTTCAGCTCCCAGAGTTTTCTTCTTTCCTTCGAGTCATCCAATATTTGAATCCTCCTCCTTCCTAAGCTCCTCTTTCCTTCTATGACGTGCAGAAGAAAGTTCCTCCTAAGGATGTGTCTGATCCAGTTTGCTTTGCACTGAAGAATCACACCCAAAATGGTTTTCTTCTCACCCAATTTTATTAGGACTTCATTTGTCGTCTGTCCAACTGATCTGCTCAAGTCTTCTCCAGTTCACATTTCAAAGCTCTCCAAGTATTTATTTTCCGTCTTCCTGAGCGTCCAAGCTTTTGCTCCATACAGTGCGATGCTCCGAATATAAAGTAGCCTCATGGCTTATTTGGTGCTGGGTGACAGATCATAGCTGACATTTGATGGCTTTGAAAAGTTACCAGAAAAAATTATGTATCCCTACGCCGAACCATATGATCTGCAAAAACATGTGTTTAGCAGCTGTCACTTCTGAAGGTCAAAATTTAGGTATATACCTAAATGTTGACTGTCAGAAGTCAGCTGTGAGCTGTCAGTCAGCACCAAAGAAGCCACGGGGCTACTGTAGCATTTCATTAGAAATTTGTAATATAATCTCTAAAAAGAGGTCAATTTTTAAATCAAAGCTGGTGGGAAAAAAAATATATATATATATATACACACACACACACATACATACATACATACATACATACATACACACACACACACACACACACACACACACATAACTATACAACTTGCTTTGAAGCTTTTTATTTCCCTGAAGTATTTCGTTAAAGCACAGGAATTTATGTTTTCACTTCAGAAGTAACATAAAAGTCAGCTCATTTATTCTCACCTTAATTAACATGAGGTGGGGGAGAGGGGTTTTGTTTGAAATTCTGATGGGTGTGTTATTACAGATACACAAAAGTTGTGTTCTTTAATTAGCTATTTTGAAATATGTTGTGGCATTTTTTTAAAAGTTAAATGCATCATAAATACTAATTGTTTTATTTCAGGGCGATCTTAACACGTTGTGGACAAAGGCACGCACCTGAACAATTGTTCCGCTGTTGTTCTTTGGCTCATTTTTATGATACTCACGCAAGCCAACTTTACAGATTATATTATATTTCATTTTAGAAAGCTGAAGCAGAGTTTGCGTATGAGCTTCAGGCAGCCAAGACCAAACAGCGCATTAAGGAAGAACAGATGCAGATCTTAGTGGTGGAGCGCACGCAGGAGATTCTAGTGCAAGACCAAGAGATCCAGCGCAAAGAGAGAGAACTGGAGGCTACTGTCCGCAGGCCTGCAGAGGCTGAGAAATTTAGGTGAAAACAAATATATCCTTTAGCTCTGTATTTTACGCCAATGGATTAATTATTAATTACACTGATGCATTGGGTATGAGAAAGGTTGAGTTTAGAGTAAGTGTGTCTGAATTTGTGTGGAGGGAGAGGGGAAAAACCATTCAGTACATTCGACCGGGATTCAAGGTTCAATCTCCCCATCATCGGTATTCAAGATTCTTACGAGAGTGACGCGTTAGACCATGTGACCATTGAAAACGGTCAGATGTTGAGAGTTCAAGTGTGTAGGAGCTTTTATATGCCACATTGACAAACCCTGGTAGGGTAAGGTTTTTTTTTTTTTTTTCCAACATATGTGAAAAATAACTAACATATATGGTAGTAAAGATGTATCGAATGTTTAGACTACATTTTAAAACCAAGCTTGCACCCTGATATTTGAAACGTATATCATTAGACACATTAAAACTGCTCCTAAAATTACACATTTTTGCCACTTACATTGTTTCCAGTCTGTGGTCAGTTTTTTACTAAAGTAATATATTCTCCACTATCGGCTGGCTATGCCTGTTGTAGATTTATATGCCTTGTAATATAACTTATGACTAGGACAGGCACAGCATCCAGTCTCCCGGCCGTTAATTTATCACTTTGAAATGGGTAAACCCATATTTTTGTTGATGATAAATTTTCGACCATGCCGGGAATCAAACCCTGGACCCTTAGCTCGGTAAGTAGGCAGACACGCTAACGACTGAGATAATTTGTCGTTTTTTTTTAGCCACACTCCATTTTAAATATTGATTTTTTGGGGTAATGCGGGCTCTGCTGATGATGGGGAGATTGAGGTTCGACTCATGGTCAGGTCTATTTAGGGTGGTTTTTCCTAAATGGTTTCCCACTCTCCTTCCACGCAAATGAGTGTAGAGTACCTCTAAAATGGTTCCAGAACCCCAACCCCATTAGCGTGATGATCATATGTGTGTACAACCTGAACAGGTAGTAAGATGAGGTGAACCTGCTATTGTCCAATCAATCAATATCGCATGTCCCAGGCTTGAGAAGCTCGCAGAGGCCAACGGGAACAGGGTGATCCTAGAGGCAGAAGCCGAGGCCGAGTCTCTCCGTGTGCGAGGTGAAGCGGAGGCGTTTGCTATTGAAGCGAAAGCTCGAGCTGAAGCAGAACAGATGATCAAAAAAGCAGAGGCTTGGAAGGAATATAAGGATGCAGCCATGATAGACATGCTTCTCGATACTTTACCAAAAGTGAGTTAATAACATTCCTATTACTAACATTCTCTTAAAATAGATAATTAAGTAAGAGTTTAGGATAATTCTTTATAAATTATCATGAATCGAAATTATATGTGCCCAACTTAGCTTTTTGGTCTTAAAAAACTAAATAGAATACACATTATTTAATATTTACACAGATATATGCAAAACAACATTCAATTAATTGAAAAATGATAACATGGACCCGGGAATCAAATCCACGATCTTTTCTCGCCGATGCTCTACCAGTGAACCATCCTGGTTCGTCCCGTATCCAGGGACATCTTTCACTAGTTGTGCCTTCTTCTAAATATGCGGCCGGGGTTCAATCCTCAGTCCCGGGCACAGATTTATCTGATTACCAAACCCTTCCTTCACCTCTGACAAGACATCTGGTGAATGTGAGGAATGCCAGGCCTCCAACGTGGTTCGGATCCCACGTTAAACTGTAGGTCCTTCATTTCATCTCACAATCACCCTACCATTACACATTAGCGTAAGTGCGTATAACCCAAACGGGTAGTAAGACGCGGTGCTAATAATAATAATAATAATAATAATTCTAAATATGTATGGCAAAATATCTCAAAACGTGAAAAGGGGTTTTCCTTAAAGAGCTTTATTATGTTTTAACAAAGGAAAATTGACGCCAAATAGCTATATTAAATAAAACATTGAGAGAAGGATAAAAGGGCAGGGCTTACACGCTTACCAGAAAACTGTAGCCTTCAAAGTTCACACTTAAAACACATCATAGATACATACGTCAGTTCCCTTCTTGAGCAGAAGAGAGTAAAACACCGACTGGACCACGACAGCACGGCTAGAGGTTGAGTTACTGTTGTTGCCCATTTCTTGATTATGTTTTAAGTTATTTCCAGACATTTAGTAGTTTGTGGACCAAGTAATTCAATCGAACTGAACCCGGAAAACGTAACATTCCAGATTGCCGCAGAGGTGGCCGCACCTCTGTCCCAGGCAAAGAAGATAACCATGGTATCTAGCGGACAGGGTGATGTGGGTGCATCCAAACTGACCGGGGAAGTCCTGTCGATCATGATCAAGGTGCCGGAGGTGGTCAAGGGCCTCACAGGAGTTGACCTGGTCAAGGTCAGTATTATGTTAGGTTCCATACTTTACATCCATTACTGTTTCCAGCCTAGGTCAGTTTCTTATTCAAGACATATATTTTTATACTACCGGCTTGCTAGGCCTGTCATAGCGTCATTTGTCTTATAATCTAACTTAAGAGTAGGACAGTCACAACATCCAGTCCTCGGTCGTTAATTTAGCAACGTGAAAGGGTAAAACCATATTTCAACAATTATACATTTTTCGGCCATACCAAGAATTGAACCCGGGACCCTTAGTTCAGTAGACAGACACACTGCTGACTGAGCTAAGGTGTCGGATAGAGAGTGTATAAAGTCCACTTTTTAAATTCAAAACGAAGTCAAACCAAATAATATGAGAGATATTCCCAAATACATATTGAAGTTCGAATATTTAAAAAAAGCAGGATAAAAATACTATACTTTGCATTATTATGTAAATTTATGTATTAAATGTAATTTACAAAATGTTATATTTCATTGCCATAAATTTTTTGAAGTATATTTATAATTTTGCATAGTTATTTATTTTCTAACAAACAATGTATCATAGGTAAATTTTGCTAAAAATTAATTACTTTTGTGATGTATTTGTTTTTATAGGCCTCCATTTAAAAGTTGTTTTCCTTATTTCCAGTCCATCCACGCCGCATGAAGATATTAAATACACCCCGCTTGAAACTTTCGATGGAATCTTTGTACACATAAGTAATAATACTCTAGTTTTTTAAACTTAGTGTGTTGTAATGTGAAGAGATCATTACTAATGCCCATATATTTTCTCTACACGGTATTTGTATTGTAACTAAGAGGTTACACTGCAGCTAGGAAATGTTTTTAATTTTTAGCCTAGTCATTACTTTTTACAAGTAAATAGGGTTGTGTGAGACTTCACTTTTTTGAGTTTCAAATTATATTTTTTATCATAAATTTAAATCAATGAGGAAAATTGGTGCCTAAAGGCAATTTTAAATGAAACTTTGAAACGAAGATAGAAGCGCAATGGCTTACACGCTTACCAGAAAAACTTAAGGCCTCTAAAAGTTCACAAACCTCTAGCCATGGTGCCATAGTCCAGTCTTGTGTTTTACTCTCCTCTGCTCAAGAAGGGACAGATGTACCCCGGAAATTATATAATTGCGTGTTTGGTTGTGAACTTTGAGGGCTACTGTTTTCTTGTGAGTGGGTAAGCCTTGCCCTTCTACCCTCTTATTAAGTCCCCAAGTAACGATAGATTCTAAATTGGTTTTGACGGTTTCTGCGAAAGTGAAAAACTTTTACAAGTCAAATGGTGCTCGGATATAATTTTATCAGTTTGAGTGTGTAAAATGATTTAATCATTGTTCCTCCTCATTGTTAAAAGAGCTATTGATGAGTATGCACCATTATTTAGGTGAAATTTTCTGGCTTACAATTAAGATAATCTCTAAATTATATGTTGAAATAATCTTATAAAAGCGTTTGTTGAACTACCAACCAAAAAGATATAATCATTGCCACTATGTATGCAATGTGAGTAACTTATGCTACGCAATCTATAACAAATACATAATCTTTAAGTGCTGTGCTATATATTTAATTTTAATTTGTTCAGGAGAGATATGTTTTTATTTCAATATGCAACATAGCATAGTCAAAGTAATAAAAAGATCCATTATTCTTTTGTATGGGTGCTCATAAGTTTTTGGTTTAGGGTTTGTGTAACTTGTATGATTAAAGATCACCGTTTCCATAGTAAAAATGTATGACAACTTTTAAGTTGTATTTGTTTAACTATAAATTACATTATTAAATAAAAACTCTATCGCGTCTGGCTGTAACTAAGCCATATCGATTGAGCGGCCATCATCCACTGTCAAAGATGGTGCCAACTTCTACGTTTATAGGGTGTAATGAGGACAGCACAACTAACCCTCCAGCCATTAATCTCAGTTTTCTAGACCATGGCCGCTACAATTTCATTCAAGTAGATCTTCATTATGTCCTCACGAGGCTGAGTTAACTTCGTACCAGACCTATTTCTTTACAGAATATCTGGAAGGGTCGGGTATTGAACCCAGGATCTCTGGATTTCTAGCCAGGAATTCTGACTCTTGGAACAGAGGCGCTCAAATGACACACTATGGTGGAATAGGTTTTGTTCAAAAGGATAAAGCTGAATAGTAGTATAATATTTATTACACCTTAATTACCTACCACAAATCATAATCTAGCTTTTTACCGGAAATACAACTTTTTATCTAACAAAATTCAATCTTTTATTTACCACAAATCAAGGTATCTACCTATATATTATAAATAATGTTACAAAGTTAATCAAAACAAATTATTTCAAATTTAACATTTAAATGGTGTCTGGGCCCAGGCAATTAAATATATTTCCCTTCACCCCTGTCGAAATGTTGAATACTCACACAATCCTAGTAGTAAAAAACTCCCTTTAAGGCTGATTTCTTAAAATATAAAAATAGCAAAGTATTTTATCTAGAAACTATTTTTATTTGTATTAGCCTACCAAAGAATGAAATTAGATCAGAATCTTTATATATATATTTTTTCTTCTCAAAGATTCCACTTTTTTTCAAATAGGAAATGATTTCTCATGATAATTTTAAATATTTAAATTGATTTTTCTCATTGTAAACTAATGTAGTTTTGTCTGAGATACTGTTAAACAATACATTTTATGTTATGGTGCCATTCCAATGTATACAACTCACAACTTTATGTGGTGGTGTGAATTAACAGAGATAGTTGGAGGTTAGTGCAACTACCTGAGGGGGCCTGGAGTAGAAATTGTTTGGACAAACATTAATAAAGACAAAAACCCTTTATTTCTTTTCACTGCCATATACAGTTTCTTCAGGTTTAGAGAGTAAATTGTTACTGTGGATTCACATGCACGCTGTAAAACGAGAGCAGGGCTGAGATTTGGTTACGTGACAGCTCTAATCCAATCCCAAGAAGTCAGCGTAGCCCGCGCTGCCTGGGTAGAGATAATTTAAACTTTTCCAGAGCTTCTACGGAAAACCCGCCATGCATGCGCAAACGTTCAAAAATGCATTATTTATAAACAAAGAACATCCTCACAATGGCGTCTCTCAAAAATGATTTTAAAACTACAGTTTAGCCATGAGATTTATCGAAGACAAAATCACACCCAGGCAGTAAGTAAAACATCTAATTTTATTTTAAATACAGTAACTTGCACTGATTGTAATATTTTCTATTTTATGTTTGACGTTTCAATGCATCATGGGTAAACAGAGATTCCCAACTTTCCGCGAGTGTGTGAACGGCTGCCCCACTGAGAGGTACGGACTCAAGTTTCAGTGTTCGTGTGAATTAAGCTTCAGTCTCGTTTCAGGCCATTGTATATCTAGCTCACATACAGGGAAAATAAGGGAAAACAAATAATTTTGCACTTTCCTTCATCCCCTAATTTCTAGGATCTTATATGAGTAGTGTTTTAATAGCAGCTAGGAAAATTAAAATATGTTTTACTACTTTTAACTTCCAGTGACCCGCATGGTCTAACACGCTACTCTCAAAATATTGCTGATCATGGGGAGATCGAGGTTCGAATCTCAGTTGGGTGTATTTTGAGGGTGGTTTTTCCTTAATGGTTTTCCACTGCGCAGGTATACTTCCTGTAAATATAACCTCCTTAATCCTAAAAAAAAGCGTAATTAGTGCATAAGCGTATAACCCGAATGGAAAGTAAAACGTGTTTAAAAAAAACTTTAAGTGATATAATTATATTACAGTAGTTGAGTCATTTTTCGAACAACCTGAAGTGTTTGAACTACTGAGAATTATGGGAGGTTATACTTACCCTTTACCCACTATCACTCAAAGTTCATTAATGCAGGTCTGTTTAAGTTTTACCAAGTCATAATCAAGCACACCAGTCAAGTATTTCCCAAGTTGGCAGTTTTCTCAACAAGTTTGTAGATTTTATACACCTATCTATCTTCTTCCCATTTTCAAATAAAAATTGACAGATATTCATTAAAACTTAGGTAATGAAGATAACTATTGTATTTTCAGATTAACATTAGCGAGGGAGCCTGGATGTAAATAAATAAAATAACCATTTTAACTGTTGTTTTTTTTGTGTGTGTGTTTTTCGTTGTTTTGTTATCTTGGTAAACTTCATGTAAGCTTAGAGGCTTTGCCAAACACACGGTTGATAAATTGAACATTCATTTGGTTAGACAGTCATTTAGGTTGGGGTTAAAAAAATATATATTAGTCACTTAACAAGACAGTCTCGTTTTATTTCGCTTTAAAAAAAAAGACTATCAAAGGAAAAAGTACTTTATTCCATCTTTGTATAGCACTTTTCGCTTTCTCGTTTCTCAACATTTTTGCGGGGCTCTACAAATAAGGAAAAGTCAAGAAATTTAAATACTTGATCGATTCTGCACCTAAACATTTAAATAAAAGTGTTGGACTGAAAATATATGATCAATGTTTAAATGAAAAAAATCCCATCCACTAAGAAAAACTGTAAAAAGGTTAGGTCTGGTTCAATAAAAATATAGCACAACTTCCTTCGGAGTGGAAGTAAAGTCGTCGGTCTCGTGCTGATTGTGGCATTAAAAAAAACCCTGGGAGGTATGTGAAAATAACTTTCCAGACAAAATTGGTAGGCTCTTTTGCACTCGCTCATAGAAATTCTCGTGTGCTGATATAATCCATTGATTCAGAAAGTGCACATTGAAATTCCTCAGATAAATAAAGTTTGGCCTGGAATATATTTAAACGTCTGAAAAAGTCGGGGAATTTTATGATAAAATTTGCTTAGCCATCCTGATTATGTTTTAACTAACCTTCATTAAAAAATAGTGAAAGTAAACTTAGACTCCAATCTATAAAATTTTGTGTTTAATAAACCTGGTATTAAAGAGGAAATCAGCCTTAAAAGCTTGCCTTGCCATTGTTATAATTACCACTAGTGATATTGTTATTATGTATCCAAGTCTACTCAGAGGAAATATTTATCGTGACTCTTTCGGAAGAATCTCTTCTCACTTTATATGGAAGAGGATCACTCTCTACTCTACTTCTTTCCCGCATGGAATATTTGTTGTTGATACTCTTATCAAGGAAATATACAGGTACACTGATTGTATTTGAACTTTTAATCTTTAAGAGTTGCAATATATTAGTGTGGACAATCAGCGATAGTAAATTATTATTTGAAGTGAATTAGGGGGTTCCAAATAAAAAATGGAGTGAAGCAGGGCAGTGCCCTTTCACCATTACTATTTGTAATGGTACCCGCCTCTATGGCGTAGTTGGCTAACACGCTAGTCTTGTTGAGCTCGACTGCTGAGGATGGGGAGATAGAGGTTCGAATCTCGGTCGGGTGAACTGGGGGTGGTTTTTCCTAAATGGTTTTCCACTCTACCTCTACGCAAATGCGGGTTCACTTCATCTAATTCAACCTTCCCAATTCCTAATCCATTAGTGTAGTTAGTACTTAAAGCGTATAATCTGAACGGGTAGTAAAACGCGGTGCTAAATAAATAATAATGATTTGTAATGATAGTTTATAGAGATCTTTTTCTCAAGTGTTTGAATGAACTGAGCCACGCTCATTATAAATGCAATTCATAAAATAGTGATAGTTAGTTACATTGAACACCAATTATAATTTAATTTTGTAGTGTAACAGCTTATAATGTCAAAGTTTTATATTGAAAAACAATATTTCTAACCAAAACATTCCTTAATAAAGGCTGTTTTTGGATTATTACAGTATTACTGGAAATAAAAAATTCCAGGTTTGGTTTTTTAATTTCTCGAATTTTCTAGATTCATTTTTTTTAACTCTGAGATGAGATCAAGATTTTTTTCTTCTTGAATTTTTGGGATATTTTCGAGTCTCGCAAATCCCTATAAGAAAATGTTGTACAGGGTGTACTTTGTACACATAATCACTCACGCAACAGAAACATGAACATTGAATGTAAGGGAGACAAGGAGAAACAATATTAGGAATGGAGTTCTCCGGGAAAGAGTTGGGGTGGGAGGAGCAGATAGGTGTGCAAGTGAGAGAAGCATAATGGTGGAAGGATAAAAGAAGGAAGCATTTTAATGAATTGAAGCTGCAACAGCCTAAAACAGATGATGATGGATGATGATGGTGTTGATGATTATGAGCATCTATATTTGACAGAGATCTGTGAAACTTTTACAAGTTTACCACAATTAAGAGAAGGCTAATATATTTTAACTATCACATTTAACAGCTTGAGGTATGAAGACATTTGTATTAAAGGATATATGCTTGCATATGCCTAGAGAGAGAATTGGGAAAGCCACAGTGATACAATCACATGTAGATCAGATAAGAACATCTTATCTTCCATCGCTTAATTAAATATTCCAGTTAAAATGGATTGTTATTTAAACTTTGAAATTTTATAACTTAAAAAAAAAAGTAAAAAATAACAAGAAAATTATTTAATGGTTGTTTAAAAATGGATGCTTTACTTGAATATGAAGATTAAAATATCACTGTATAATAATATATACCCTCACTCACTTTGCCAATGAAAATGTATGTGTTTTGGAAACAATAAAACCAAATTAAACTCAATGTGACTTCTATTAAGCCTTAAGTCTCTCTGATGAGTTTATTATGACAATCTTTTACTCCATTATTTAGTTATTTTCACATTGTGCACACAATTATTATTATTATTATTATCACCGCGTCTTACTAACCGTTTGGGTTATACGCACTTACACTAATGTGTAATGGTAGGGTGATTGTGAGATGAAATGGAGGACCCACAGTTTAACGTGGGATCCGAACCACGGTGGAGGCCTCGCATTACACACATTCACAGTTAATTAAATATCAGAAAACCCATTTGGGTCAAATTTTGATAATCATCTTGCACTCAAACTTTACATTAGACATGTGTGCAACCCTTACTATACTTTGTATATGTACCCTGACATTTAACTGAAAGGTTCTTACATTGATTGGTTACACTATGCTCCTATCACCATAGCTGAATCAATCTTGTTGTCTTTCAGGGTAGACAGAATGTAAATTAAAAAAACCAGTAAAGTGTACCTGTAAATTTTAGAATTTATTTTTTAAGTTAGATTATATTTTATTTTTGTTACATAAAGTTGGTGGATATAAAACATTTTTTAATGGTTTTACAATATAGAGGAGAAAAAATGAAGACATTTAAAACTGCCTTGATTCATTAATATGCAATAAAATGTGTATGTTTGTATCTTTTAAGTGTTGATTAAACCTGTCCGAATAGTGATCAAATCAGTAGTTTAGTGGATTTAGCTTCTTACTTTGTTTCTAAGAAAGTGTATACCGGTACTTGAAATGTTTGGGCCAATAGAAGCCAACATATGCCTTCCCTTTGTTAGTCTTAAGTCACTCCAATCTTTGTTACCTGTGCTTGACGACTCGTCTGATTATAATTAATATATGTGCAGATGTTTAGCACAAGTAATTGGTATATATTTAAGTAAGCATCAATATATGATTGTTGAAGTGTGCTTCAAATTATGTCAATTTACCTCCAAGAGACTCTGAATTTGAATCCAAACGGGGTTAAAAAAAAAATTCTTCGCGCGGAGTGAGAGTATGTCTAGGAGTTCTCTATAAGTACAGTCCCGGGCACTTATTTTCACCTCTGAAAATTATGGTAAATTGTTTAAAAGCAAATAATCAAACACATTCTTTTCACCATTTTCTCACTAAATACAAATATGTTTGTCCATACTTTATAACACGGATAATCCAATTTGATCATAAATTTAATCTATCGTCACGTTCCAAAAACACTTCCTTGGTAAATAAGTTTGTTTGGTAAAATAGTTTGTGATGTTTGCCAGACTAGAAGGTCGACCCCTTGGAACTTGGTAATTTGTTCGGAAACCAAGCTCACACATGGATGAAAATAAAATTTAAACAATTTTCCCGAACGGATTCACGGCTGAGCCGTCAACAGGATAGTCCTTGTACGGATACTCAAGAGTTTACTGTGTCTCGTTATTTAAATGCACATTTTCTAGCTACACTAGAACAGTTGAGATTATTATTCAGGGAGGTAATTTAAAATGGTTTACTATTTTCCGACTTTGGTGACTGCGTGGTCTAACGCGCTTCTCTCACAGTAGATTAAACTGCCAATGACGAGATCGAGGTTCAAATCTCGACCGGGTGTATTGAATGTGGTTTTTCCTAAACGGTTCTCCGCTATCCATGCAAATGGATATGCACTTCCTCTAAATTAAACCTTCCTCGTCCCTAACACATTAGAATAATTAGTGCATAATAGGCGTATAACCCGAACAGGCCGTAAGACACGGTGCTAAAACAAATTGTTCGGGAATTAAAAAATTTATCCCAAATATAGACTACTAACGAATGGTTAATGGTTTAATTATGATGCCTATCATAAATTTATAATTAAAGGTCACATTCAATTACGGACACACAAGTTAATAAAAGTGATTATATTCTTGATAAAGTTTCAATAATTTTAAATTTGATAAATCCCTTATAAAGAATTTTCTAGGTGGAAGGTTCTTCAATCACTTCTCTCGGGTGGCTGGTAAATTCCTTGTAATAAATGGTTTTCCACTCACCACCCCATGCAAACACAAGTATATTTCCTCTAAATTCCACCTTTCCCAAACCTTCCCCACTAGTGTATATCATGAACATGTTTTAAGATGCAGTGAAAATAAAATCCTTACACTGCAATTAATTCCTGTGATGAAGACTCTGGATAATCCAGGGTTGTTATAATTTTACCCAACCTAAAAAAATCACCTAAAAACCCCCACTTATTATATTTTGAATACAAATCAATCATCTTTTATCTTTAACTAAAGAAAGCAACAAATCAGTTCTGCAGCTGGCTCGCCAGTAATTTGATGCACAGTCTCCCTCAAGGCCATAACCAGGGGGGGTTTCAGCCGCCGGAAATCCGGCAGTTAGGGGTTTATGTTGCCATAAAAAAACACTTCAGGGAGCTTCTAGAACCATTTATCATTTATAATTTTTTCTAACAATTGGGGGATGTGCCCACCAAACACCTTCTCCCCCCTCCCCCCAAATTATTGGCTGGTTTCTGCCTTGGTCCCCCCCCCCCTCCTCTTTCTATTCCTTCTACAGTATTTTTTTCAACCTGCTAACTTATACAGTATTGTTGCCAAGAATTACATTGTTGCATTATTGTTTTCCTTTGTTATGTCTCTTATTACTACTTTCTTTTAAAATTAAAATATGTTTCTCTGGATCCCGAATAGTTAATATATTTGAATTATTGGTTTAATCAGACAACATACATAGTATCTTTAACTAAATCCCAAATAAAAACCCCCAACAAAACAATAAAATGCAATATAGCCCAACTGGGTTGGTTTTTTTTTTCAACCCTGAGATAATCCAGTATTGTATTCAGCAGTGGTTCATTCTTAGATATAAAATATTATTTTCACGATCCACGCACACTGGAAATACGAAAAAAAAACTAAGAATATTCTGACCCCTGAATTATTAGTATAAGATGCTGATGGCTGGAAAAAAAATTTTATATCGCGTCTTACTACCCGTTGGGTTAAACGTTTATGTACTAATTCTGCTAATGATTTTTAGTGATTAGGAAGGTTATATTTAGAGGAAGTTACCCACACCTGCTTGGAGGGAGAGTGGAAAACCATTTTGGAAAAACCACTCGTGGTATACCTGATCGAGATAAAATTCATGAGCTCCCTTTCATCAGCAGTATAGTCTACTGTGTAGCACCTTAGACTATACAGCCATTGAAGTGGCTCGAAAACGTTTAATCACATTGTATATTGTGGTTTGTTAGACATCAATTTATTATTAGAATTTCCAGATTTTTTTCGTATATAACATCCCCAGGCTTCAAATATAAAATTCAGTTTCTGTGCATGCTATAACTTTGTGTTAAAAGGCCATGGTTTTTAAAGTGCCTCCTAATGTGGAGGTAAAAGAAATGGTAACTGTTCTAGTGCTTTGTGGCAAGTGGGTTTCAAATAAGAGTTGTTTAAAATATTATATGTGCTTTTGGGTATGCCATTCTTTGTGACCCATGACTTGTTTTGGTGGTTGTTTGAATGGATTTATTATATTAGTATTTCACTAACTGCCCCGAAAGAATATTTTCCTTTCATTATATTTGCTTATGTACATCTGGAATTAATAAATACTAACAAAAAAAAATGTGTGTGTATGATTTGTGTTTCGTGAAGTTCTAATAGTTCTACTAATAAGACATAAACTGTTTCCAGCCTGTCGACGGGTCAATTTAGCCAAATTTATGCATCTTCTCCTCTCACTTACACACTTGTTATTTGCTCCTCCCATCTCTTTCTTAGTATCCCTACATGTGTTCAAAGGGCCATGCGAACAGGGCGGCTGTCCGGGGCGCCAAACAGAGCTAGACCTAACATAGCCTGGGCGTGATATGGAAATAGTCCCCAAACCTAACAACTCCAAGCCTAACGTAAACTAGGCATAGTAATAGAGTTGCTAAGCATAACACTCTTTCATTTTTTGATATCAACATGAAATTTCACATAGTATAATTTTGTGGTGAGTAAAATAAAATTTAGTGCCACTCTTAAAAAGTTATTTTACATTTGCCCATTTGAAAAAATGGCGCACTAAAACTTTTTTTTATGTAATTATAGCATAAATTGTTAATAATATATATGTGTTTGTTAAACTTATAGTAAAAAAAATAGAGGAGAACATTGTCCGCAAAACAAGTTCTTTTAGTTTTATTTGTAGCTCTAACAGTTTTTGTATAGTCTCGAAGTGAAACGTTTAGCGTATAGTTCACATATGTGGAGTTTCCCTTTAGATTATTTTTCTATAACGTCCAAGCTACATTAGGTTTGGGGATTATTTTTCATATTTTCCTAGAGTCCAATCACAATGCAGAACGTGATTGCTGATGGCTAGCAGATGATTTAAAGAACAATAAAAATAAAAATGTTTTTGTAGATATTCTGACTGTCGAAAGTGATAACATATCAACAGATCATATGGTTTGGCAAATGGCTTCATGAGAGTATATCTGGTAACTTTTTCTAGCTTTCAGTTAACACCACTTCTATGGTGAATGGACTATATTATCCGCCGGTTATATAGGGGGGCGCCACAAAGCAGTCCCGCCCGAGCACGGAATTTACCTCGGGCTGCCCCTGTATCCCTAGCACAAAAAATACACTTTATTTGTATTTATCTCATTTATTTAAGGTGCACTTTCTGAACTTACTGATTATATCAGCACACGAGAATTTCTATGAGTGAGAGTGAAAGGGCCTACCGATTTTGCCGGGAAAGGTATTTTCATATATTTTCCAGGGTTCTACACCACAATTGACATGAGACCAATGGCCTTACTTCCCCTCCGAAGGAAGTTGTGATACATATTTTTATCGCTCATGAAAAATTTGTCGGCCTCGACTGCGTTTGTGGTGACCTGGTGATCTAGGGGGGTAAGGTGTCGGACTTCTGTGCTGGCGGCTGAGGTTCAATCCTTGGTCCCGGCACAGATTTATCTGATTACCAAACCCTTCCTTCACCTCTGACAAGACATCTTTTGAATGTGGGGAATTCACAATCACCCTACCATTGCACATTAGCATAAGTGCGTATAACCCGAACGGGTAGTAAGACGCGGTGCTAATAATAATAATAATAGACTGTTTGAACACAAGAACATCAAAGTCGTTATCACAAGCAGAGAAAAGCGAGCGATAGCATGTCTTGTCGCTTTGCATGTGTGTGTGACAGGCTGTTATCGCAAATGACGTGACGCTAATTAGCTTGAGGCAAACGTGCAACAACCTGTTGTGACCGCTTGTAACCGACTCTAGAACTTGGAAACAGCAAATGTGCACACACTCAAGAAGTATTAGTGGTTAGGGAAGAGCCAAACTTTATTACCCAACGATAGTTTGAGAATAACAAACCAAAATCAGGATCATCCCAACAAATAACAAAATATATATTCTTTTTTCCACTCTTGTCTTAGTACCTATTCGGTTCTAAACAAATATTAATCCTACTAATGCCTGCCTCATTAGGTGTATCTTCTAAGGCACTAATCTCGCAGTAGACTAGACTACCGATGACAGGGAGGTAGAGGTTCAGATCTCGTTTGGATGTACTGAGGGTGGTTTTTCCAAAATGGTTTTCTACTCTCCCTCCACACAAATTTTGGTACAGTTCCTCTAAATATAACCTTACTTAAATCAATTAGCGTAATTAGTATAAAAGCGTACAACCTGAATGGGTAGTATGATGCAGTGCTAAAAAAATACTAGTGTTAAACCTGCTTGCTAATTAAATAAAATGCCATCGTGTGTGGCTGCATAACTATGTATTATGTAGATGAAATGCTTAAGAAATTATCTAAGTTTAAAAAAAATCTATTCAGATAATTATTTAATCTAGCCACATTGTGTATAACGTTTGGAGACAGCAACACTCGATGATGAAGTGTACATATTTCGATGACTAGCATGTCATTGGCATGAGGTTGAGGAAAATCCTACGAAACCACACTAATAATACAACCGAAAAGTAATTTCACGGTTGGGTTAACTTGAATGATGGAAATTAATGTTTAGCCGCTCTTTTTTATACATTCTTTTCTTCACCGCAAAGAAAGATGAAAATAGATTAGCTTATGCCCGTCAGCCCTACCACAACACGCACACAAACCAAGATGATGAGAATATAATTGCAAACAAATATATAAATATTTTATCATCGTGTCTTAGAGAAATCCCAATATCACTAATGATACATTTTTAGGCTGTGTCAGGAATAAAACCCAGGACCCTTAACTCAGTAGGCAGACACGTTACCTAAAGTGTTGGGACAACTTTATATGTAGAGAGTAGACACGTTACCTAAAGTTTTGGGACAACTTTATAGGCAGACAGTAGACACGTTACCTAAAGTTTTGGGACAACTTTATAGGCAGACAGTAGACACGTTACCTAAAGTTTTGGGACAACTTTATAGGCAGACAGTAGACACGTTACCTAAAGTTTTGGGACAACTTTATAGGCAGACAGTAGACACGTTACCTAAAGTTTTGGGACAACTTTATAGGCAGACAGTAGACACGTTACCTAAAGTTTTGGGACAACTTTATAGGCAGACAGTAGACACGTTACCTAAAGTTTTGGGACAACTTTATAGGCAGACAGTAGACACGTTACCTAAAGTTTTGGGACAACTTTATAGGCAGACAGTAGACACGTTACCTAAAGTTTTGGGACAACTTTATAGGCAGACAGTAGACACGTTACCTAAAGTTTTGGGACAACTTTATAGGCAGACAGTAGACACGTTACCTAAAGTTTTGGGACAACTTTATAGGCAGACAGTAGACACGTTACCTAAAGTTTTGGGACAACTTTATAGGCAGACAGTAGACACGTTACCTAAAGTTTTGGGACAACTTTATAGGCAGACAGTAGACACGTTACCTAAAGTTTTGGGACAACTTTATAGGCAGACAGTAGACACGTTACCTAAAGTTTTGGGACAACTTTATAGGCAGACAGTAGACACGTTACCTAAAGTTTTGGGACAACTTTATAGGCAGACAGTAGACACGTNCACACACACACACACACACACACGCACAACTCCTCGAGTAAAGCCTCTGACTGGGGCAACCACCTTCCTCGAGCCGTACATCCAGTTCTTGTGCCGGCCGTAACTTGTTTCTAATCCAAGCCACGTTGCTGTGAGGTTAGAGGCCATGGATTCGATATATTCGGTAGATCTACGAACTTATCACCCGCGGATATGGGGGCCTTACTCTGTATATTCTAGTGAGACAGAGCTCAACTACCATAATTTTGGCATACAACAATCAGATAAGTTATCCAAGTAATTTTGTCATCACCCTAACCACCTGTTCATAAATTATAAATACTTAAATGGGCTAGGGATAAGGAAGGAAGCATTTTAGAGGTAATATACCCGCATTCGCTAGGAAGGAGATTTGGATTTGGTAGACCCGAACGAGATTTGAACCCCAATCTCCCCGTCATCAGCAGGTCAATCTAATATGATAGCGACGCCTTAAACCGTACAGCCATTGAAGCGGGTCATTGCTTTGCTTCCGACACACAAACAAAACCCTTCGACTATCAACAGGGTCATGTATGCGCTAGAGCGCTTGACCCTGTCTCAAGGTCAGGTCCTCCAACTAGACGTGGTTATTTTCACTATTTAGTTGTTTTTTCCAAAACTCTTTCCATGTGAAACATATGCATTTCCTTCAAATTCACAATATTTGTCATTCCATTTGATTGGAGGGTTAAGCCCCAAATAGTCGGCACACTAGTAATCAGAAAGTAGGAAAATAGAGATATTCAAATGGAAGATTATGAGAAAAATATGGGGTTCAGGAAGAGAAGAAGAGGAGTACAAAAGAAGGAAAAATTGAGAAATATATTATTTCTGTTGTCAAAATCCCTTTTTCTCAACTAATTCAAAGCCTGCAGCGATGAATAAGGTATCAGTGGATAGGATTTTTTACCGGCTTCTGACATAGCACACTAAGCTTATGTTAAAACACTTCGTTTAAAATTTGAGTTAAAAGAAAAATCTAGCAATATTTTTGTATCAATTACCGAAAATAAACTCTCTTTGCTATTTTATGTATACATTTCGCAGAGTATTTGAATAATGGAAATTAATGTTTAGCCGTTCTTTTTTATACATTCTTTTCTTCACCACAAAGAAAGATGGAAATAGATTGGCTTATGCCCGTCAGCCCTACCACAACGCGCACACAAACCAAGATGATGAGAATATAATTGCAAACAAATATATAAATATTTTACCATCGTGTCTTAGAGAAATCCCAATATTACTAATGATAAATTTTTAGGCTGTGTCAGGAATAAAACCCAGGACCCTTACTCAGTAGGCAAACACGTTACCTAAAGTGTCGGGACAACTTTATAGGCAGACAGTAGACATGTTACCTAAAGTGTCGGGACAACTTTAAAGGCAGACAGTAGACACGTTACCTAAAGTGTCGGGACAACTTTAAAGGCAGACAGTAGACACATTACCTAAAGTGTCGGGACAACTTTATAGGCAGACAGTAGACACGTTACCTAAAGTGTCAGGACAACTTTATAGGCAGACAGTAGACACGTTACCTAAAGTGTCGAGACAACTTTACACAACCCGACAAAACACTAAATCTTTTTTTAGAGGTGTGGGGAAGGTTGAATGTGCGGAAGTTTCGCAAGGGTTTACTGGTAGAGAAATAAATGAGATGATGAAACAGCCAGAAGATGTGAGCGAATAGAATCAGATGGGCGGGCCATGTGGCCAGGACGAGACCAGAAGGAAGCCCGAGGGTAGTGCTCAAAGGCATTCCCGAAACCATAAGACCACGTGGACATCCCAGAACCAGGATGACGTCACCAAGGATCTGAAGGAACTAGAGGTGGAAGAAGATTGGAAAGAAGTGGCCCAAGATAAAACAAGATGGAGGAGGCCTGTGAGGTCAGTGCGTAGTCTCCAAGACCTGTGTTCGCTGCTAAGAAAAAGAAGTAATAATCAGGGCTGTGGAGTTTGAATTGGAAGCAATTTTGGATGGCGTCAGTCGATAAAAATGTACCAATTCCAGCTTCAAAATAAAAACTTATAACAATATATGGTAAATGTATCATTTTTTTAATTCTTTAAGGCCAATAATTGTAACTGACAAATTTATTCAAATGTAAATTCATGTCAATGCAACTTCCCATGAAGTAATGTGTATTAGAGCATTTTACTGCAGTCAATTTGTTATTATTAATTTACATACTTCAGCCATTTCTGAAGGAGTTCAAGTCAGACAGTAGATAAAGAGTAGTCAGAGGCTTGGCGTTCCGACTCCATGGCTCTGATAGTAATATAATTGAGAAACCATTTTAACATTAGATTCTCTTTAGCATTTGTTAGATAAACGTCAGTTGATAAGATAACAAACCTGATGATAAACTAAGGCAATGAACGTGAGTTGCGGACTGTGATTGCTGAGAAGGAGGAAAACACCCTTTTTTGTACAGTAAGAACGTTTACTTCTGTTATAGAGGTGACCTGGCGATCTAGGGGTAAGGTGTCGGACTTATGTGCTCGGGGTCCGGAGTTCAATCCTCGGTCCTGTCACAGATTTTATCTGATTGCCAAACCCTTCCTTCACCTCTGACAAGACAACTTGTGAATGTGGGGAATGCCAGGCCTCCACCGTGGTTCGGATCGGGGGAGGGGGTACTTCACAATATTACTTAACACAGATCTTATACAATAATGTTACATTTAATTTCTGAACTGACTTAATATCCGCATACGAGAATTTTCTATGGACGAGAATGAAAGAGCCTACCAATTTTCCCAGGAAAGGTATTTTCCCATACCTTCCAGGGTTATTTCACATACCACAATCGACATGGGACCGACAGCTTTCTTTACATCCCCTCCGAAAGAAGTTGTGCTACGGATTTTTTATCACTCAAGAAAAAACGCGTCGACTCTTGAGTTCGAACCCACGAACATAGGGTCCTGAGGCGAGAATTTTACTCCAAGAAACACCCAGGTCAACATTCAAATGTTTTTAAAAAAAAGTTTATATTCAAGATTTAAAATTTATTTTGAGTAGTATTAAATCTTTAGTGTCACAAAAGGTGTCCTGGTGGTCTAGGGGTAAGGTGTCGGACTTCTGTGCTGGGGGTCCGGGGTTGAATCCTCGGTCCCGGCGCAGATTTATCTGATTACCAAACCCCTCCTTCACCTCTGACAAGACATCTTGGGAATGTGGGGAATGCCAGGCCTCCACCGTGGTTCGGATTCCACGTTAAATTGTAGGTCCTCCATTTCATCTCACAATCACCCTACCATTACACATTAGCGTAAGTGCGTATAACCCGAACGGGTAGTAAGACGTGGTCCTAATAATAATAATAATAATAATAATACTTCAGTTAGAATAGTAGTTCCCAACCTGGGGGGCATGAAACACTTCTAGAGGGTAGGACTGATTTGGAAATAAAATTAAAAATCAGTTAAGAATTGAAGACATTTTTTATTTCAATCACTTTTCCAAAGTAATGAAGATAATTTTTCCCTTGCGGTATCGACAACACTGCCTACAATTTATAAAGAAATCAGGTGACCAACTAAACAGTTTGACTCTTGTGTTCATGCGCATGTTTATTTTCAAGCGCGCAAGCCTCCCACATGCAGCAACACCGAATTTTCAATTCTGACTAACATAAAAACTAAACTGCGTTGTGGACTTGAAACGTAAAGCGGATTTGCGGTGTGCTCTGGCGAACCTCGAACTCAATATTCAAGAATTGATCAAAACAAAACAGTAACAACCATCACACTAACTTTCAGTGATTTTTTTTATATCGGTTCACAGCCAGTATTAAATAAAGAAGTGACTAAAAAAACAATATCCCTAATAAAAAAAATGTGACAGTTTGAAAGATTTAAGAGGATCTGATAAGAATCAAACTAAGTCCTATCAAATTTGTCCAAGTGGGACATGATTTAGCAAATGCATCACTGACAATTACCTGTCATTTATTATTTATTTTTATAACCGCCCGTTTGGGCTATAAGCTTAAGTACTAGTTACGCTAATGGTTTTAGAGATTATGAAGGTTGTATTTATAGGAAGTGTACCCACATTTGTGTAGAGGATAGAGTGGAAAACCATTTAGTAAAAAACCTCCCACAGTACACCCGATCGATATTCAAACCTCGATCTTTCTGTCATCGGCAGTTTAATCTACTACAAAAGTAGCGCGTAGTTACCTATGGCTAAACAGCTTGATCAAATAATTGTACTATAATTTATTCACAAAAATAAAAATATTTATTTCAAAACAACACCAATAAAACAAATACAATTTTTTTTAAATCCAAGCAAATCAAAATTTGACACTTATTCACATTAAGTTTTAATCACAAAATATAAACTTAGAATATGCAGTGCCTATAGAGTTTTACAGTCTTTCTTTTTTAAACACAGCTCGTGAATGCAGGTATGTACTAAACAAACATAAATACTTTTACATTATTTGAAGCTAGACACATACTAACAAGTGGGATAGGTACATTATATTTTATGATTCATAAGAAAAAGGATTTAAGATCCTGTCATCCTGGAGTGTAGTAAGTTTTCTGGACTACCTAAGACTATATACAAAACAGGCTAAAAGAAATTCAGGACCTTAACGATATATTGAACATATTTTGGTGAAGCTTTTTATTTATGATATGTGGAACATTTATAATATGATGGCAGGTGTACCAACAACCGCGGACTGGATGTTATGCCTTTCCTAGTCGTAAGTTATATTATAAGACATATGAAGCTATGACAGGCCTAGCAAGCCGATAATGAAAAATATATGGCTTGAATAAAAAAACTGATTCAGACCACAGGCTGGGAACAGTAAGGGATGTAAAAAAAAAATTAGACATTATAATAATCGAAGAGTTGATTAACAATGGAGTGGGTTTTTGAGAAATGTTGTTGACAAACATAGCCTTGTTGGATAAGGATGACATGGTTTACGTTGACATTTTAATGAGAGGCCAAGCTACTTACGTGTGACATATCGGGAAGAACAAGGAAGGTGTAGGTGCACAGTTGTGTGGCTGTGAGGGTTAAGGCATATAATTTATTAATTACTAACTTTCCTCGAATTGGGAATTTCGCGGCCACTTTAAGTGTGTAGGGAAAAATTAGCAATAAACCTTGTCACAGACCTGGTCTTAACAATCGAACTAAGCATCTGTAACATCTTCACTGTTCTACTGTTCTATATTACGGTTGTATTTAAAACTTTTTAGTTTTTTTTTATTGCTCTATTTTATATGTTTTAATCTCTTAATAAAATTACTCATAGCTTGTGTCGATTCCCCGTCACCCCCTTTTTCCCCCTTACCTACACTCCTTGGTGGTCCAAAGTGTGTGAGTATATCATTACAGTCCTCATAGTTCATTAGACAGTTCCATACGCAGCAAATTCTAGTGCAAGACGTGCAAGATGAAATAACAACTATAAAATCACGTGAATATCTATCTTGTATGAATATAAAATGTGTTTACATTTATCTTACATATATACACTATCAAATTTATATGATCATACCATTCATATTTATTTTTAAAAGATCAAATGATACAATTTCTCAAACCAATTATGTTTACATCAAGAATAATTTTTAGTGTATCTCCCAAGTCAATATTGCAATGTTATCAACAAAGAATTAAAGTACATAAGTCTTATTTTCTTAATAAAAAAAAACCTTAAGCTTAAGCCATCGTTATAATAAATACTTACAGGATATTCAGGTCATGTTCAATATGGAGTGGAAGAGAACAAGACAAAGTTAGAGTCCATTATTTTTACTTTTTTTTTTTATAACATAAAACTTTTTTTTGACCAAAGTAAGTTAATATGGTGTCTACTCAACTTAACCAACTAAACAAATACAAAAAAAAAAGAAGTTTGATTGTAATTTACTGATTATTATATTTCATATTTTTTAGTAAAATAACATTTTTCAAGAATTTTTTTTGTTTTGTAATTTACCAAATTCCAGACATATTCCATTTTTTCCCCCAACCCCCTCAAATTCCTGGCCAATTCCAATTTTGCTGAATTGTAGACCCACTGAAGTAGATATATTTTGTTTAATTTTCTACAAATAGTAATTAATCCAAACCATCCGTGAATATATCATGGGCATTGCGAAATTCGACATAGGCTTTTGCCCCTAGCTTAAAAAAAATTCTCCAAATATCGCTTTGCCAATGATAAATATCCAAGAACCATTGCGTATATTATGTGCATAAAATTCAGAGACGCAATATTATTTTATTTATTTTCCAGCAAGGTTTGTTTTTGTCATAAAAAAGCACAGAAATTCAAACTTCAACTCATTTTCTCTTCCATTTCCCTTTAAATAAGATAAACATTAATATTTTCTCAGTAAACAGTGTAAAATGATCATGGAACTCTGAAAACTATAACTAGATTATAAAGCTCGTGGAATATAAATTAACTGTGGTGTACAAATATTTCTTGCCCCTGAAACTGGGAATGTTGGAGAAGAATTATCCACTCAGATAAAGATATACAAACACATTTCATTCTATATTAAATTAACTGAAAATAATAATGTATATTTACAAAATTTATATTATTAAACTCACTCTTAAAATAACACTCACTGTAAAAAAAACTAAAAACACTAATAGTTGATTATTTATTTTTCCAGATTAAAAAAAATATAAGTTTGTGAGAATAAACACACCTTAGGTTAATAAGTGATTACAATATTGTAATTTCAATAGATGAACCTAGCAAATTAATTAAATAATTGTTTTTTTCTTAAAACTACAGAGAGCCATAGGGATAAACTGCCCCCTTCCTTCGTAACAAAGTATTGTAACTAAACAAAGTTGTAACATAGCGTATAGAATGCTTATACAATACCACCAAGATATCACATCCAAATCTCTGTTAATTCGCTTATAAAATTATCATATAAAAATATTAATAGTTAATGAAACTTAGTGGTGAGTCATATACCACCTGACACCTTTTGAGCCCCTTTGGGGGTATGCATACCACAGTTTGAGAAACACTAGTCTAGAGCAGTGATTCCCAACAAGGGTGCTGCGGGAACAATTTCTAGGGGTGTCGTTAAATTATAAATACATTTATAATCAAATCCAAAAGTAGTGAGCCAACAATATTCTTATTTTAATTAATATTAATGGAGTGTGTTTACACTAAATATAATATTTTATTTTAAATATGTTGTCCATTAAGGGTTTTCTTAACCCATAACACATGGACATAAGCATGTTTCATAACAAAGGTGCAACAAGCTATATCACTGAAATAAATATTTCATCGGTGTAGAGGTAAAACTCATTAAGTGCAATTTTGATTAAAATGAGTTTATATGAGTGTATATATCAAAATTTCAAGATCTAAAATAAGAACAAGTCATTAATTGGGTAAACTTTTATATATATAATATTGTTTTTAAATAATAAATCATCAACTACAACAATTTAAGATCGATCCTTTGCCAGGAAAAAGTCATCATTCAATTGGTGAGGCTTGAAAATTGAAAATGCTACTTAGTGAGTTTTACCTCTAAGCCGGTGATTTATGAGTTGAAGATAAGAGTAGTTTATGTGTGTGCCTCTAAAAATCACAGGATTCTACTACACACAGTGCCCTAATAAATTAAATTAAATAAACATACAATAAAAAAATTATTATCAACAAAATATTATGAGGCTGTGATTTTTTTTTTTAAAAGCCAAGTCATAAGCGTTATCACAATTAAAATTCATTTCTTTTCCCTTGGTAGCTTACATTAGGCTCGATTTTGCAATAGAATTGGTATCAATGTTTACAGACAGTTTGGATCTGTGCTCAGTGTCATAGATGGCCGTGACGGGTAAAAAATGTCTAATTTGGTAATAATTTTCTTAAACATACTTTTTTATAGGTTTCAACCAAATACAATTAGAAATGAGCAGCAATTTCAAAACATTATGGAAAATCCAAATGAAATTAAGTTTTATCACATTATTATTATTATTATTATTATTATTATTATTATTATCACCGCGTCTTACTACCCGTTCGGGTTATACGCACTTACGCTAATGTGTAATGGTAGGGTGATTGTGAGATGAAATGGAGGACCTACAGTTTAACGTGGAATCCGAACCACGGTGGAGGCCTGGCATTCCCCACATTCACAAGATGTCTTGTCAGAGGTGAAGGAAGGGTTTGGTAATCAGATAAATCTGTGCCGGGACCGAGGATTGAACCCTGGACCCCCAGCACAGAAGTCTGACACCTTACCCCACCCCACCCCCCGCCCCCACCCCTAGACCACCAGGTCATCGTTATCACAGTAAAATTTAACTGTGAATAATGAGTTTATTTAAATAAATTAACAGAAAACTAGCACCAGATCTTACTATCCGTTTGGGTTATACGCTAAAGTACTATTTACCCTAATGGATTAGGAATTGGGAAGGTTGAATTTAGTGGAAGTGAACCCGCATTCAAGTGGAGGGAGAGTGGAAAACGATTTAGAAAAAAAAAACACCCCTTAGTTCACTCGACCAATATTCGAACATTGATTTCTCTCTCCTCGGCAGTCTAGATGAAAATTACTAGCCTGTTAGCTAACTACGCCACCGAGGCAAGTCTTTTTTACTATTAAGATTTACTTTAAAATTTAAAGAATTATTATTATTAGCACCGCGTCTTACTACCCGTTCGGGTTATACCCACTTACACTAATGTGTAATGGTAGGGTGATTGTGAGATGAAATGGAGGACCTACAGTTTAACGTGGGATCCGAACCACGGTGAAGGCCTGTCATTCCACACATTCACAAGATGTCTTGTCAGAGGTGAAGGAAGGGCTTGGTAATCAGATAAATCTGTGCCGGGACCGAGGATTGAACCCTGGACCCCCAGCACAGAAGTCTGACACCTTACCCCTAGACCACCAGGTTACAATTTAAAGAATGAAAGCCAACCTAAATGTTGTATGGTTCTCAATTTGACACCATCTTTATTTATGAAAAACAACTCAAAAGTTGTGTTTGCCCTTCAAATTGGTTGAAAACATTAGATACCAACACACAACCAATTAAATCGCAAAAACCTGCCTATAACTAACATGCATTGTTGCACTTGATGTTCGCGAGATTAAACTATTTTATTTGAAAATATACTGGTTATGGACAAACTGAAGTTAAAAAAAAAACTAATGTGAAGATTCAAGTAATTTGTTCATTCTAAATATACACAAATACATGTGAATTTAGTCAACATATAATGGAAGACAAACTCTAAATCATCAGCATAATTATCGTAATGTTAGTTTTATTTAAAATAAAGTATAAATCAATACATTTTGTCATAGATGATTATTTTTTTTCAATTGAAAGTTATACTATCAAGGGTGATATTATTTGTATGTTTTGAAATTTCCTGACTTTTCCAGGTTTTTCAAACACAAAAGTGAATTTTATCATCTTTTAACACAAAAAGTAATGTATAAAAATCAAAATAATGTCACTGTTTTTTTTAATTTAATACTTTACATTATATAAATACTTTAAAAAATCGGCATATTTTTAAATAAAGTGTATATAAACATTTTTAAAAGAAGGGTTCTTTTCCTATTGACCAGCATTTATAATCCATAATATGCCTGTTTTATATTATTAAAATACAACTAGTTGTTCTATAATGCGTGTTTTTACCGTGCGATTTGGTTATAACGTGATCAATGAAATAGGAATATTATTTTTGATAATACGGTCCCGAGACGGCTAATACGGGATTTCCCAAAGATCATTGTAGTTCCCCGCATGTATTGTGTTAATTTCTCACCACTGCTACCATTTAGATCATGTGCGCGAGTGTTGGTTTTCATGATTTCCTGCGCTAGTACCTTGTTTCTTCATTTCTAGCGCTGTAACCGTAAATAACCTACACAACCGCTAACCGTAAATAACCTAACACAACCGCAATGCACTTTACAGTATACTCTGCCTTATGTAATCAAGGTATGTATTATCTTTGCATCATAATGCTATCTATTTAATTTTTTGGCATTATTATTTATGATAAAAAACCACAATTTAGATAATATACAAACAAAATGAACTAAAAAATATGTCAAAATATGAATGGAAAGTGATTTTTCATAGATCTGATCAGTCTAACTACCCCTAACTCCATAACTTTTATTTTCTTAGTTAACTAATGTTTTCTATAACTCAAATGTTTTTACAGAACACAACTACCGAGTTATAGGAGACCTTCCTGTACAAAATTTTTGATCGGTTTAGTTGGTGATTGGCTCCAAATCTTCAGTCACATCAAATCAAACCACCAGTAGAAATTAGGAATATTAAGAGCTATGGAAATAATATTATAAAGTATTTTCACAACAATAATTAGTTTCTAAAAACACTTAAATTTAAACTCCTTATATAACATTAATACACTTAAAAAAATAAAATAAGAAATAAGTTATGTTATTAGTATACTAAAATAATGACATAACATACTTTACTATGTGTATTTCAGGAACTTAAAATAATTGTATTAAAATTAATGTTCTCACCATACTCTGGCCCACTTAAATATACAAATAAACTTTTGATGTAAAAAAAAAGTCAACATATAATATTATGAATAAAAACAACCCAAATTTGTGATATATATATATGTGTGTGTGTGTGCTTTGTGACCATGGAACAGGCAACAAACTCGCTAATGGAGAAAGGTGCTATCACATTATATATCAATAAACAATGACAATAGTATATTTGTATACTGAATTCCCAATCCAAATTGTTAACTTCTCGTCTTCGTCTACTGATGACCAATAATCACGATGTGACTAAAGCAGTTTTTATACCATTTTTTGTTAAAATGTAACCCACGGTTAAAAATTATAAAACTCACTGTTCTATATACACACAAATCATGCCATAGCATCATGATGAACAATAACAAAAATGTGCGGTATTTACAGAGATACACAGTAACTATACCTTCCCAAAAAGGTCATGGACATAAGACTTCTTTCTATATCGTTTTCTCATTACAAACTTGACACAAACTAAGATTAATATTGTGGCAGAAAGCATGTATAAAATAACACACAAGCTGATGTCAAAACTATTAAAATTCCAACCAAACCGCTTAGTGTTTTTATCACCGTTGTCGGTTATTTCGATAAAATTTGACTCGTTACCTCCAAGTTTCACCTCTTTCAATCTGTGACTCTCTCTCCCGGACGCTTGAAGTTCAAGGGAAGGTTTCGAGGCTGTATTCATTTGGTTGATATGGTCTTTACCGTACACCTTGACCAGGTGTTTCAACACTTCTTCTTCGTCCCAAGTGCCGTCATGACGTCTACACGAGGGACAGGTCTCTTTCGAAGGAAACTGAATCTTGGGGTGAAGCGGATCTTCAGAGGCATCTCCAGCTAATCTTTTATTAACTTTATTGTGAGCTTTCCATAACCACATTATACCGTCGTTTGGTTCAAAAACAGAGGACCTCATCGACTCGGAAGCCATAGACTGGAAGTGTTTTGAACAATCCTGACAACCAAAGAAATGTGTGATATAACCGAGCATGGCTTCAAGAACTTCAAGACTGTCAAACTGTTTTTCATCACCCTTCTGAAGGACCGAGTTGACTATCAGTGTGTGAAACGTGGTCCATGTACCGCACGGGAACCCTCGGAAGGTACCTTCGCTACCTTTACATCCGATCCAATCTTGTGAACTTGATATAGAAAACGGAGTACCCACTTCATTTTCAAGTTCTTTCATGTAATTCGAAAACATTTCTCCTTTGATTTCAATGGCTTCGTACACTTTGTCCCTGAGTTTCTTGAGGAATGTCACACCATGCGGTCTAATAGGGAGATATTTACAGAGAATTGATAAATAGTTCTGCAATGCTTTTAACGCATTACCCGATATTGACTTGTGGACAGATATTTCATGCTGCAAGGCATACATCACAGTTTTCTCTAGATCTGCTTGTCTTGAAAAACGACATCCCCCATCGCTTTGATTTCCAAGGCTTTTTTCTCTTCTTCGGCCGCCGCCATGATGGCGACTAAATCTGGAGGCTTGATGTTGCTCCATTCACCAGGATCGACGACCGTTTCCTCTTTAGGTACATCTATGTTGCGAGCCTTAAGGAAGGTTTTGATCACTTTTCTAAAAGACGACCTGCTGGAATCACTCGTTTTCAACGGCGTGACACTCGTATTACTTTCCAAAGCGACGATACTCGGAAACATGGAGACGCCCATTAGTTTAACAAGCGCTTCGTTTTCATTGGTAACATATCTAATTTGAATACTCTTGATAACTTGTAGGTCTAATATCACTTCCATACCAGTCAACGAATCTGTGTCTTCGAAAATGAGAAATATAAACTGGACATTTGTTGGAACATTTTTCCACAAGTTCTTCACGTCGTTGCTCCTGGAAATAAAGGAGCAAATATTAGTATGGTGTGTGGTTTATTTTAGCACTGTGTCTTACCACCCACTCAGGTTATACGCTTATAAACTAATTAAACCAATGGTGTTCGGGATTAGGAAGGTTATATTTAGAGGAAGTATACCCACATTTGTGTTGAGGGAGAGTGGAAAAACATTTCGGAAAAACCACCCTCACTAAACCCAACCGAGATTCGAACCTCAATCTGCCCGCCATAACCAGTCTAGTCTACTGCGAGAGTAGCGCGTTAGACCACATGAAGTGTTGTGTCCTTTTGCTTGTTGAGTCTCAAGTCCTTGTATCCTTGCTCCCGTTCAATATACAGGCAATGTGACAAGGGAAGAACTCTAGTATAATTTCATGGAATTGTTCGAAAGCGTTTCCTGTATAATTCTTGGACATGAGAATTAAACCCGTGTTGAGGTGCAATTTTTCAATTTAAAGAACAGACTAGATAAATTTGACCTGGTCTGTGTGGCCATCAAGGAAGTTAGGGGAAATGTATGTTTATCGCTAAGTTGTGAGCTTGGGACAACTCGTGTGAAATAGTATGGAAGCCAGATTTATGTTTACCTGTAAGGTGTAAGGTTTGGCCAACTGGCTCCTCTGCCGGCCGTCTGCTCTTTCCTCAACAGCTCAACTATAGCGGTGCGGATGCTGTCTACAGTTTTACCTTTCTCCATTTCATTCCCCAAGAAGCCCAACTTGGAGTCGGATGGGAAAAACTTCAACATTGGGTAGTACATAATTTCATATTCGCGACAGAGCGGATTGTTGTCATCGTTTGCGCAGTCCACTGCCCCGATGGTAACGACGTCTTGCCATGCTAGTAATTCAAAATAATTAGCCTAGTAAATATTCAAAATTTCACAAAATGGGTGATTAAAGGGAATGAAAATTAATGTCTGTATTTAGACAATTTTTATGTCAAAAAACAATATTATTAATTTAGCAAGGTGGCTACAAAACTTTTATTAGAAAATTACCTGAATTTTTCAGCTTTTCCAGACAATATTTTTTACAGTATTATTTTGTGAATGACGATCTTTCTGTTTATTACAATGATTACATATTTTCGAAGACAATCCTAGCAATTGCTAAACATCAAAATTATTATAAGTTCTTTATTAAATGTCTAATTAATGTGTAAATGTGTTATAAAACAAACCTAGTAGAATCAAAATCTCTCAACTTGTTTGGAAACATGTTGGTGCAGAAATAGCTATGTATTTAAACTCCCCGACTTTTTCCCCAGCTTGTATCCAACATGTTCAGTTGGAATTTGTACTTTAATTTCTACACAGAGTGATCTCAAAATTCACTTTGGTGGCCACAGGGTCTAAGGTGTTACTCTCACACTAGATTGCCGATGACGGGGATATTGAGGTTCGACTCTTGGTCAGGTGTAATGAAGATGGTTTTTCCTAAATGGTTTTCCACTCTTCCTCCACGCAAATGCCGGTACTGTACACTTACGGTAGTAAAATATAACCTTACTAATCTCTAAAACCATTAGCGTAATTAGTAAATAAGTACCCGCCTCAGTGGCGTAGTTGGCTAATGTGCCAGTCGTGTTGAGCTCGACTGCCGAGAACAGGGAGATTGAGGTTCGAATCTCTGTCGGGTGACCTGGGGGTGGTTTTTCCTAAATGGTTTTTCACTCTCCCTCCACGCAAATGTTAGTTCATTTTCTATAAATTCAACCTTCCCAATTCCTAATCCATTAGCGTAATTAGTACTTAAAAATATAACTCGAACGGGTGGTAATACACGGTGCTAAAAAAAATCAAATAAGTGTAGCCTATGAGCAGAAGCGGTAGTAATATGTGGTACTATAACTAGTCTCAACAGTTCTAGAGTATTTGTCGTGGTTATGGTAGAATGATGTGTACAACCTGAACAGGTAATGAGGTGTGATGATTTGTTTTTAATTCCCTTCCATCCTATCTCAGGTTTTAAAGACAGAATAAAATAAAAAAAATCAGTAAAGGTTTTTTGAAGACACCTGTCTTGGCGATATGTTTTCCCAAGATTCTTGATATGGTGAATTGAAGCCGGTTTTAGCTTCAAATATAAGATAACATATTATTATTACTATTATTGAATAGAGTTCAGTACATTAACACAAGGTTCAGAGGCTAAGTAGAAGCAAACGAACCCAGCAAGCATAAGTGTGAGAAAGTTGGATAAATAAAGGAGGCCTACTATTGTAGCTAGTCAATTGAATTCTGTATTAAAAATATATCTTATATGTTATAAGTCTAAGATATTTTTGTGGTTTTTTTTTTGTTGTTGTTGAGGGTACTACTGAAAAATTAAGGAAAATCTTACAATCAATGGTGTCTAAGATTGAAGAAATATAGTAGACCTACATAAAGCTTCGATCATGCAATTTTACAGATTTATTCTAAAGATATTTGTTTCTGCGTCACTTAGGTGAGCTTAGTTTTGAATTGTTAACAATAACTAAGTGGTTTTATAATCTTAAATTTAGTGTCACTGGATCCCCCACATTGTGAGTGCTATGGTAGTAAAAATTTAGGTAACTTAGTGATCCCCCTCCCCCCCTTAGAGGGGGTTCTAGGGTTTCATCCCCTCTCAGAATAATGTTTTCTACACATTTGTCAATCCTGTCATGAATTTGAGAATAAAAAGAAATGAATGTAGCCTATTGAATAATAAGTGTGCTTACCACTAATGTCCGTTGCCAATGTCCTCCAAATGGGTGCGAATCTGTGACAAAACCCACACCAGCTGTTATAAAATTCTACTAGCCATGCATTTTTAGTGCCATAAACACTTGACTTAAAATTTGACGCGTTCAGTACAGTAATTTTTTCATCGCTGTTGTAAAGTCCTCTTCCAGAATTAAGATCATTATATAGTTTCTTAGTTTCTTGGTTCAAAACTGCACCATATGAAAATACTACAAATGTTGAAATTATTGTGACATTTATTAAAAGTCTACGTTTTAAAATCATATTCATGTTGACAAACAATTTAAGCCACAACACCTGCTTCCAGAGACAAGATACACTTTCCCATAGATAATGTATTAGGGATGGGTTGTGAAATCACAACCTGCTCCTTTGTCACTGCTCCTCTGACGTCACAGTCACAGTCTGCTCCTGACAGACGAAAGGAGCTGTTCCTTCTTGTCACAGGCCCGTTTGAAACTTTCCACCTATTACTCCACCATTATAAAAAAACTGTATTGTATTCCCATTTGTTTTCTCCGAGCTTCTACTGTCAAGGCTGCATCGTTACAAGTTATCCGGTAGATGGTAGCCCAAAGTAGTTACGTCATAGAAGACGTGTTTATAAACGCTTGGCAATTTGCATTGCTCCTCGTCTCTATGTCATAGGCGACGCAGGAACAGGTCCAGATTAACCTCTCTCCTCGCCTGTCACAGGCAGCGCTGGAACAGGTCCAAACCAACCTTGCTCCTCCCCTGTCACAGGCAGCGCTGGAACAGGTCCAAACCAACCTTGCTCCTCCCCTGTCACAGGCAGCGTTGTAACAGGTTCGGAGTTAACTTGCTCCTCGTCTCTCTGTCACAGACAGTGCTGGAACAGGTTCGGAGCAAACTTTCTGGTCTCTCTGTCACAGACCGCGCTGGAACAGGTCCGGAGCAACCTTGTTCCTTTATGCTCCAGGGGTATTTTGGAGCAGTCGTACAGTGGAATGGACGTGTATTATTTTCACAACGGAACCTTACTTATCTATTATAGGTCTAATTTAGAGTTGGTTTGGGGAATCACAAATGAGTTTTGAGGAGGAAATATGTCATAGTACAAAACGCTATCTCCACAATACAAGCAAAGTATGTGATGTATTTTCACAATAAATTGCATACATTAATGATGAACATTGAAGGAACCCGCTTAGTGATAAAATGGCTTAAGGCAAGGTTCAGCAACCTACGGACACTAACTGATTTTATGTAGCCCACAAAATATTTAGAAAACAAACAATTGTGTTCTATTAATAAACTTAATAACTAATTAATACATGAGAAATTTAAAGTTGGAATTTTTTGCTCTACATTTTTCACATCAACTCAACAATTCTATTTAACCCCATAAGACCCAGGATATCAAAAAAGTTGCCGACCCCTAGTCCCTGGCGTCACTCTCGCACTCTCACTCTCTGGGCTGTCCATGACGGAGAGTTCTAGGTTTAATCTTGGTTGGTTGTAGGCCTAATGAGAGTGGTTTCTACTAAATGGTTTTTCATTTTATCTTCACACAAATGTGGCTACATTACCTATAAGTTCAACCTTCTCTATCCATAGCATATCAGCATAGTTAGAATTAGCGTCTAACGCGAGTGGGTGCTAAGACAGGTTGATTATAAAACATTGATGGAGTGGGATTGAAAATGCTTATTTAGTGATAGAATATAATATAAAGTTTGATGGCATCAAGGACGTAACTACAGGGGGAATCATCTCCCTATCTGAGTCAATGTGTATGTGTGTGTGTGTGTGTGTATGGGGGGCAGGGTGACACAAGCCATAAAACGTATAATTAATATAATGCGTGCAGTATGGTATCAAGAGCAATATACTCGTATTAAAGCTGATACCCGTTTCGGTATAGACATGTTACTTTTGCAATTGACTAGACTGCTGATGACAGGGAGGTCGGGGTTCAATCCTGGTCTGGTGAACTGAGGTTTTTTCCCCCCTAATTGTTTTCCACTCTCACGCCACACAAATGCGAGTACACTTCCTCTAAAATCAACCATCACTATTCCTAACACATTAGCGTAATTAGTACATATACGTATAAAGCGGACGGGCAGTAAGACGCGGTGTAAAAAAAAGCCCTAATATAATTCTGGTAGGAAGAATAGTTCTAGAAAGTTCAAACATAATTTTTTTTGGGTCAACATTGAAAGCATTATAATTAATTATTAATGTTATTTTATAAGTATTGATGGTATTTATCAAAAGTTAAAAATGCAAATCACATGACTTAAGTTATGAATATATGAAATAAGTTTTACTAGTGTTTGTGACTCAATTACTGGTCTTCCTACCAGAATCTCACTATAGATAATCTTGCTAAAGGTGATGTAGAAGACAGTACAATAGCATTATTGTTCTTAGCACATGGAACGAGATAAGCCCCTCCAAGTCCTGCAATGCCAACATTTTTGACAGTATTTAAAAAAGCTGACTTGTTAGATACTTCTACCAATCCCTCCTTTTTCCTGTCTGGACATATAACAGTTACAATTAGGATTGTATCTTACTAACCGTTCAGGTTATATGATCGTGTACTAATTACGCTAATGGTTTTAAAAATTCGGAAGTTTATATAAATAGGAAGCTAGAAAGTGTAACCACATTTGCGTGTAGAGAGAAAGTGGAAAACCATGTTGTTAAAACCACCCTAAGTGAACCCGACTGAGATTCGAACCTCGATCTCTACATCATCGGCAGTCTAGTCTAAAAGAGTAGCACGTTAGACCAAACGGCCACCGAAGCGGATTCCTATGCTATTAAACGAAAAGATCAAACCAGCTGACAATACAGCAAGCTTGTTCCGAGAGGAGCGTAGATCCGGCAAAGTGAAAGATCAAGAAAGAAGAAAAATAACAATACAAGTGTACATGTTGCGCATGCGCGAATGCTGAATAAGAAACCAATATAAATAAACACCTACACATGCCCATTCAAGCAGACAAGTTTTAACGTTGACAAATAAACTAGCTTAGAAATTAGCATAGTCCTGAACACATCACCGTTAAATATAGATTAAGTTAGTATAGGTAATAGTATAGACACCAACGTTAAAAAAATTTTAAGTGTAATAATTTATAGTTTTTCTAGATGGTGTAATGGAAACAAAATACTTATTCCGTATTCACGCATGCGCACAACTCAGTTCTTATCTCGTTTTGACATTTAAATTTCTACCCGTAGGCACTGGTCCAAAGAATTGTGCTGTTGCTGTGCCGGCACAAGCAAGGAACGTGATAACTGCTACTAGGCTAGGAGTAGGTTCGAATATAGTGACTGTGACAAAAAGGAGCAGGTAAAAGGAACAGGTCCAGTAGTGGAGCAGTAACAGATTGCTCCTGCTCCACTAAAGGAGCAGTTTTTCCCATCCCTATAATGTATCACTTTCACTTTTCCTGTGAGATAATAATTATGTTGTGTTAAATTGATCTGTAGACTAAACAACACACCGCTTCTTAGAGATTGTACCTGACTTCTGTAATGTCTAATACACATCACAGATCACATTACACATGGATCAAGAAACCAAAACCATAGATCAAGTTAACACTTTGTATTGTTGTCAGTTGTCCCCGTACTTGTATTGTTTTTTTAACACTATTTTGTTTATTTGAAATTTGACTATTGTTTGGGGTGAGTGCATTTAAAATAATGTGGCTGGGTAGGACAAATAATGTATAGCCTTTATTCGTTCTCACTTTCCTAAATGTATGTAACAAGTGACTGAATAACCACACCTTTACATTGGGATATTTATATGTACACAAACCGATTTTGGCTCTTTTTTTATAAACAAATCCTCAATAACTAACTAAGGAAGCTTGTACCAGAATCCTACCCTATAGTAGTGTTTAGGTAGGATAAACAACTCTCAAGAAGGGAATTTATACTTCAATTTTAAATGGTCGTTTATCCTACAAAAATACTAATATATTATAGTATTCTGGTTCAAAATAAAGCCTTCCAGATTGAGATTACTTTTAAAAACAGGGTTTATTAGATACCGTACTTCCTACAAGCCTATAACCTAAAATTATCGTTTGAAAGTAAGACTTTTACACAAAGTATGTCATTCAAACAAATGTAATATAGTGTTTAGCTATTTTTTTTTCATTACTATTGTGATCGAACTTTAAACATAATATGGTTTCTGAAATCAATATACAAGATATGAGCTAACTTTTAAGAAAAATTATAATATAATCATACTTTCTACAAGCCTACGATCTAAGTGATCATTTGAAAGTGTGGCAACTACACAAAGTTTGTCATTCAAACAAATGTAATCAAGTTTTAAGATGCCTTATTCATTATATTTATCGAACTTTCAATACATACATTCTTACATGAAAACTTTTCTGAAGAAGTGTATATGAAGCAACCACCTGGCTTCATAACTGACAGCAACCTTGTTTATAAGTTACACGGGAGCAGGCAAAGTGATAGACAACAAAGTGGTCGACTCGAGAGGACAAAGTGGTAGACAGCAAACTGCTAGACACGAAGAAACGACATGGACCGGGAGCAGGCAAAGTGATAGACAACAAAGTGGTCGACACGAGCTGGACTATGTGATAGACAACCAACCGGTAGACAAAATGAAAACAAATATTTGGAAGGCTAGGTGGGTCAAGTGGCCGATACGACTTGGACCAACTGCTAGACAAGCTCAAGTATAGGAGTACAAAGTGATAGACAACCAAGCGATCGACACGAGAGGACCAACTGCTCGACAAACTTTGATATAATCCCGTTAAGAGTGGGCTAAGTGACAGAACAGTTAATTCAAATCCTAAATAACACTGTTTGCTAGGTCTAAGTATTGTCTGACCTCCTAAATAACACTATGCTAGGTCTAGGTATTGTCTGACCTCCTAAATAACACAATGCTAGGTGTAGGTATTGTTTGACCTCCTAAATAACACTATGCTAGGTCTAGGTATTGTCTGACCTCCTAAATAACACTGTGCTAGGTGTAAGTAGTTTGACCTCCTAAATAACACTATGCTAGGTGTAAGTATTGTTTGACCTCCTAAATAGCACTGTTTGCTAGGTGTAAGCTACCCTTATTTGCATGGTGGGAGAGTGAAGACCATTTATGAAAAACTACCCTCAGTACACCCGATCGAGATTCTAACCCCGATCTTCCTGTCATCGGCAGTCTAGTCTATTGCGAGTAGGATGCCTTAGAACATGCTACCCCTGAAGCGGGTTATATAGAAACAGAACAAGAGGAATGAGGGGTGGTAGGGAGCAGAAAAATGTTCAAAAATGCACCTACCTTTTCAAACGCGTGAGCTACATACTAGTAAAATATTTATACTAGATTTCTTGACTTGATTTATAAACAAGTTCACACACTTTAGATTTACAATCTTGCAAAATGATAGGAACATTATTATTTGGTGAACTGTACTCGATTCAACATAGTACATACACAGTATGTAGTAAAATACACCAAATGTATGCCAATATCCGCATCGAAATAACTTCTGCTCTTTTAAAAACCTTCAGCAATGCTCATATTTAAATAGTAAATTTAAAATAACTTTGTTGAGTATTTTATTTGCCGATATTAATTGCATTTGACAGTTTGTAACAACCATACACTCATACCGTTTGTCACGCGGTCTAATACGGTTTTAGAGTAGTTCGAACAAGAGTAATCATTCCGACTGAGTGGATTGGGCTGATAGTTACCACCCTTGTGGTTTTTACATCTAATTTTTACACTAATACGGGATTATTCCATCATAACTTAGCTTCTTATTCCAACCCATTAATAAACCTGTTGCTAACGCAACATCAACAAAATGTTCTTAGCTTCGATAGTTGATGGTCTAAGGCGTCATTCTCAAAATAGACTGGACTGTCAATGACGGGGATATCAGGCTTCAAATCCGGCCGGGTGTACGGAGGGTGATATTTAATTAATGGTTTACATTCTCCCTACATGCAAATGAGAGTACAAATCTTATAATAACAACATTTATTCTTTAATCCATTAGTGCAATTAGATTTTTTTGGTAGCACTGTTTCTTACCACCTGTTCGGGTTATACGCTTATTCACTAATTACGTTAATGTGTTGAGAATGAGGAAGATTAAATTTATATATAGTGCACCTGAATATGCGTGGTGGCAGAGTGGAAAACCTTTTAAGAAAAATCACCCTCACTGTACCTGATGGGAATCGAACCCTGATCATAAGCTACCTACTTAGTTTCTGTTAGTTGCTCTTTTATATAATATTTTATTTCATCTTGTTAGTTCTTAAAGTATGATTTTTACCATTTATAACAAAACGTTTGTCTCCTTTCCTCAGATACGATAACTCGTTTCATTCAGAGAAACATTCTTTATTTTCAGATACCATATTTTATGTATTAAAACCTATTATTTATTCGAAATGATAACTAAACTAGTGTTGGAAAATATATTTTAAAGGGTGCAATGTGTAAGTAAATTATTAAAATGGAAAACACGATGGTTTAAGTTTATCCACATATAAGTGGACCTCACCCTTTTGGGCTAGTTAAATCTCGGGTGTCGGGAGGGCAGCAATTTCGAGGAGGATCCAGACCATCCTTATACCCAACTTTCTAAGCCAATATTTATCACTTTGTTAGTTTTGAAATAACTTGTATGTCACTTGAGCCACTCTTAGTTGGATTCATCTCGATGTTTGTCCTCTCGTGTCGACCTCTTGGCTGTCTATCACTTTGTCCTCTTATATGGGACTTGTCTATCACATGGTCCAGCTCGTGTCGATCACTTGGTCCATGTCGTTTCTGGGTGTCTAGCAGTTGGTCTTTTTACATATTTGTTCTCTCGTGTCGATCGCTTGGTTGTCTATCACTTTGTACTACTATACTTGAGCTTGTATAGCAGTTGGTCCAAGTCGTGTCGGCCACTTGACCCACCCAGCCTTCCAAATATTTTGTATAGCTTGTCGAGCAGTTTGTTGTCTAGCAGTTTGTATGGTGCCAAGTTATTTATTTCGACCTTAGAAGCAGCATCAAAACTTAACTTTTGGTTTCCGTAGATGACATAATTTTGTCAGGGAACAATATGCAAAAGTTGAATGATATAAAAACATCTCTTATGTACGAATTTGAGATGAAGGATCTTGGAGGTTTGCACATCTTTATAGGTATAAAAACTAATCAGAAAACTGATGGTATGTTTCTTTGCCAAACAACCTACTTGAAGAAAGTTCTCAAGAAATTTGGTGTGGAACAGTGCAAACCTGTCAAGAGAACAATGGAGGCAAAACCACCAGAAATAACTACACCAGAGTGCATAATAAAAATAAAGTACTGTGAGCTTGTTGGTAGTTTGATGCATGTGATGCTCTACACTCGGCCTGATCTGAGCTTGTCAGTGAATTTCTACGGCAGGTATCAGCCCAATGCAACAGAATCACACTGGAATGGACGCAAACAAATAGGCCTACTACAATACATTCAAGGAACACTTGTTGGTCTCTTCTATCCGAAGAACTGTGATGTTGCCTTACGGGCCTACGTTGACTGGACTGCAGACTGGGCCAATGACAGCGATGGTTTTAAATCTACATCTGGATACTTATTCCAAATTTATGGTGCCACTGTTGGTTGAGCTACACGTAAGCAGACTACAGTCGCCCTGAGCTCAACGGAGTCAGAGTTGGTCTTCTTGTTAACCGCCTCATCTGACTACTCTTGTTGAGAAGACTGATCCAGGACTTTGGGATCATTCTAGGACCTACCAAGGTGTACGAGGATAACCAGTTCTGCATAAGATGTTGTGATAAATTGAAATATCGAAGACTAAAGCATATTGATGTCAAATACGACTTTGTTCGGGATTTGTATCTAAATGGTGTTATTTATGTGATTTATTTGGAGACAAATGAACAATATGCTGACATTCTGACTAAGAGTTTGGTTAGAAACAAATTTGAGTTTGTAATTATATTGGTTTAATCCAATTCTGAGTCAAGTCTAAAACTAGTTAATTATTTCTTTAATCCTGCGTACTTTGACAAAAATCGTGATTCTGAGGATGAAAACAGGGTCAAACGCCACGTTGTCTTCCAAAACTTGTTTATGTTTATTTTTTATCCTCGTTGTCCGATGACATGACTTAAATATAGAATGGAATTAAAACATTCGGGTGAGGTCAGAACACAGCATGATCATAAAGTGTTAACTTGTACAAAACATACAACCTACTGCTCCCATGTGGAGACTATATCACACATCACTTTGCGAATTCTACCAAAATATCACTTGACACATCCGATTCCTCCAGATTCACTTGAGGAGCTTGAATAATAGCAATTCAAATAAATTTTAGAGGTTTTTTGATGAGGGCCACTCTAAGTAGCTTCCAAAAATAAACTTATAAGCAAGTATTTTTAGGAGAAGATCACTCAAGGTAGATTATAGAGACATAAAAAAAATACCGAGGAATATTACTTCTAAATAACTTTTCAAGGGTTCTAAAATGCTCAGAATGTTGATTATTGTTCAATGTAACAAACTGCTTTTAATAATATTTTCATTATTAAGACTAATTATAAACAAGTCATTGTTATTTTTAGGAGTTATTTGGAAAACTGGTTAAATTATTTGAGGTTTATACAATTCTCTTTCCAAAATTTACAATCTATTGTTTACAATTTCGTTGGTTACTAGTTAAATGCCTAAAAGAGTTTTAACATATTTGTAATAGATATGCCTTGATACTAAAATCTGAATATAATACTATCTCTCTTTTTGGATAAATAATCGTTCTATTTTGACATGTTCTATGTACTATGACGTAGGCCATCCGCCCCACCACAGACATAGAAAACGGATATGAAGAGTACTTGTATTTCACATATTCAATTTTCGTAATTTACTTCACAGTTTTTGTGCATTTTAGATATTAAAAGGTAAGAAATTATCTTTGAGCATTTGTAGATGTTTCCTAGGATATATTTTTATTTCTTATTATGAATTCAATTCGATCTCTAGTCAAATAGTAATTCTTGGTGGAGGCATATTCCCGGCTTTTCATTTACTCTCGTCATAATGGCGTCTTGGATGCCATCTCCGCAAAACTACCAACGATTTTAAATAAAGGTGTGTTCATTGTTGTCAAAGTAAAGATTTCTTATCGATATAAAATTAACATTACTTCTATCATTTGTTTGGAAAACTGAAAATTAAAATTATTTATTATTCAATTACCTTTTGTGCCTTTTAGAACGTTACGTTATGTTTATGTTGATCGTGATCGGGCATTAGTTAGACCGAGTTTTATTAAAAGCAACCCGCCTCGGTGACGTAGTTGGCTAACGCGTTAGTCGTGTTGAGCTGCTCGACTGCTGAGAACGGGGAGATCGAGTTTCGAATCTCGGCCAGGTGAACGGTTTTTTTGTTGTTTTTTTCTAAATGTTATTCCACTCTCCCTCCACGCAAATGCGGATTCACTACCTCTAATTCAACCTTCACAATTCCTAATCCATAAGAGTAATTATTACTTAAAGCGTATAACCCGAATGGGTAGTAAGACGTGGTGCTAAATATTATTTTATTAAAAGCAAAAATTTGGATTCATGCACACGTAATCTTGGAGTTTTCAAAGGGATCATATTAAGCAATAAATGAAACGATCAACTCATGATAGGTGTATGGCTTACTAAGACCTTGTCTTAATAGGTGATATTTTAATATCTCATGATATCACTAAAATATAACTTAGATTATATATATATATATATATATAGTGACTGGATAAGTTGGGAAATGGTACCAGAAAATGTATACACGTCATGAAATTTTAGAATACAGTCTAGCTAGCCACCTTGTAATGACGAGTGAAATTATACCCATTGTTATAGAATTTCTTAAAATTAAGGCTATCTCGACCAGTAGATAACCCAAGAGACACGTTGTAGGTACATGAAAGAAGCACTTTTAATACATGTAGTCAAACTTTCCACAATATATTTATACTATTAAATTATCCAGAACTACACTCATTCCAATTATTCTTCATTTATTTGAAATAGTCCTATCAAAGCATATGCCAATGGCGAGAAGCATAGTTCCATATATCTAAAACTGCTCACAAACTCCCTCAGCTGCTGACAAGTCCAAGCGTGGTGCCAACTTTGGAACGCCAAGAAGTTACAGCTTTAATTAAAGAGGAAACTAGAATCGGTAGTTCCCCGTTCTAATTGCCAGCCAGTAGCTTACCATTTCAGTGGCCAACTGATTTAAGGTCTTGATAAACTCTGATTACGAGGCGGCTTTACGGCGATGTTGGTGGAGGATACTCTTGGAAAGAATTACGAAAGATTTAGAACATCCTGCCTCTGATTACTACAGACAGACACCAAAATAATAGTTGAGTTCTTAAGGCTGGCACTAGTTCAGTCCAGCGCAACTGAAACTATTGAAGATAAAACGCGCTTTAGTTTACGTCCTACACATTTACAGGTTTTGCATTGTGATTCAGTAAATTTTTCTTTGGATTCTAACAGTGTTGATGTTGATTGCTGGCAGCATGACACCATTTTTTGAGCTAACAGATATCTTCGAACCACTTTTAGGCCTAGTCTCTATAATGTTGATCAAAATCACCAAAATTACACTGAATATCACCTCTGAGGTAACTGCAGCTCTTATAGAGAAAAGCTTTTATCTTCTCTCCCTCTCATTTAACTGTTATCATATCTCCTCTCTCAGTTAGGTCTGAAAATAGTGTGCTGCGGTAAAACGGAGCTACTGGCAGCCTCCGACTAACCGGCGTAGTCAAACTTGTCTTATATTTGAGAGAAGATTGACCACACAAACGAGATAGTGACAACATTGTTTCCCAATAGGATCTCTGCAGTTCTTTCATGAATGATGTCAGCCATCTTGAATAGTTTTACACCCACAGGACACTCAATTTTTATGAAAGTAATACATGATTAGCCTTAATTTTCGTTAAATGAACAGCACTAGAGACTGAGTTCACTCTTAAAATTAATGAGAAATAATTGTTTTTATCTTTTTTGCAGGATTTTATTGAACTGTCGCGCCTGAAGGATCTGTTGGAACAGTGTTAGGATTCACTGAACAACAAATCAGTAGGGGAATCCCAAGAACATGAGCTATAACAATTATAAGCAAGTGTAAGTACTTAGACTTTTTCTAATCAAAACTAGTCCTATATTTATAGCTAATCGAGCAAGAGGTTTTTTAATTTTAATATAATCCTGACAACTACAATAGTTTGTAGATTAGGCTTGTATTTTTAAGTTACCTACTGTGTAATTTTCTATGCCTACGACCATTATACAAATTAATGTTTTGTAATTTTTACAACATATCCGTTAAATAATATATTTATTTTTGTAGCCTGAGCCCAAACTACAGAGCGTGCAACTTGCGGGATAATAGGGTTTATATAGTGATACAGATTAAAATCTTGCTCGGTGTGCAACTAAATGCGTGATTGTATATTTTCTTTTCCGGAATCAACTGTTTCCAGCCCGTGGCCCTGGTCACTAGTAAAGTGCCTCCATCTTCTCTTCCTTGATTCACTTCCATTGTCCTCCTACACACTTGGTATTTCTTCTCTCCTCTCTCTTTCGTGCTCTTCCTTGATAGATAATTTTTTCTATCACCTTTTCTGGATAATGTTAGTAAATTAATTTCCAAATTTGTTTACCACAAGTTTTGTGTTGATAATCAACATTTTTTAAAAATCTTATGTCAGTTTTTTAAACAATTTGTAAATCCAGGATGAAACTCAAAATATTATGAAAGGAAAAAGTATTTTCCTTGTGTGAATGTATATAAACATCGTATTGTAAATTCACCGGTTTCAGCTCTTCTTGGGGCTCGTCGAGAGGTAGAGGGTACAACTCCCGAGGGACCTCGTTTCGCGGTAGAGGTGGGGGAGGGGACAGTTCTGGAAGCTGGGGTACCACTAGCCCTGGGAGCAGGGGGCGGGGTGGTTACTCCTCAAGAGGACGCTTCAACTGGAACAAGGAGCATTATGGTGGGGGCTTTGAGTCTCGCTCCAGATATCAAGGTGAGATGGACTCTTGGTGTCTTAAGTTTTTATTGAAATGGGGCAAAAACGGCTCTTTTAAACTAAACATTGGAAACAAAGAAGCAAATAATATCCTTGTTGAGTAGTATTGTAAACAATCAAATATCTGTGTCAGGTGGAAACGCTGTTGGCGACGGAGAAAGATACTCCAGTAGAGGTCGAGGGGATGATTCCGCTTATCGCAGATATAGCAGGCCGGTGAGTGAAAATACCTTTTATAAGCAGTTTCATCTTTATGGGGTACATTGACTTGTGTAACATAGGGCTGTATAGGAAAGAGGACGACAACTACGGTGTCCTTACATTGAAAATACAATGTGGCAATGGCTGCTTTTTGAAGACCTTTCATTCCTTGATATCTGTTTCGTTATTTTGGAATTCGTCAGGAGGAAATATGAAACACAAAACAACTTCCCAAAAAGCGGAAACAAAGAGAAATTGGTACCGAATAATGGAAATATTAGTAAGAGTGTTTAAGATATTTCTAGGAATGTATTGGTGCTGTTCATTGACTATTTTAATGACGCCATCAAGCCTCTATGTGTACACACACGTAATTATGTATATTAATGCTGGTATGAAATATAATTATTATTTGGCATGTAATCTGATTGACCAACCATACACAGGGGAAGTTGTGATTTTGAAAATTACTATTTTGTGAAACACTTTGTCTCATTAACTAAGGGTTCTTTAAATCCATGGATGCTGAAATATATTCATATATGCGAGTCGATATCTCTTGATTAAAAAATGATTATATTTAATATTATGAATCTAAAGCTTATTCAGGGTGTCTACTGGGTCGAAAAAGTCACGAATTTTTAATATTTTGGTCATAAAGTCACGAAAATAATTTTAGTTTTAATTTCCCGCACATCGTAACAACGCAAATGCTTCAAAGATAGCGCCAGTAGGAAGTAGCCCGATTGTTTTGTTTGTGATTCCAACGACAAGGTTAAACTTTTGCCATCTTGTATTAAATATTAATTTGGCGTGCTACTTGTCTCGTGGGGTGTGTAAGTACATTATGCCGTGTTTGTGTCTACAAATAATGGTTTTCGAGTGAATGAATTGGAATTCAGGTTTTGTAGATGATACGGGAAAATACCAGGACATTTTCTACAGAAACCGGGCGTTCATCTGTGTTCTGGATCTGGATCAAGATGTTGGCGGCCATTATCAACTTTTTACGCTTTCAGTGATCCGACTGCAATTTGAAGGCGGTGTAAAATGTATATTATAATTTCAAATTAACGTTGGCAGCAAATAGCAGTATATTATAATTTCAAATTAACTTTGGCAGCAAATAGCAATAGTTTTCGCAGTGAAATATGGCATATTTTTTTATAAAATATAAAATAATATTATTAGTGTTAATATTTAATCCTTGATGTTATTCATTTGATTTTAAAGAGCATTCATTCAAAACAGTTGAAATTTACCAATTTTTAAAATGATTTTCGTTGTCTAATGGGCACATAAAATATTAGGCCTAAATTATTTTTTAATCATGTGTTGCAAAAAAAATCCATAATTTTTTGGGGGGCATTCAAAGATTTTGTGTGTGAAGTTTTGGCTAATCTGTTAAAAGATACCTGCCTCGGTGGCGTAGTTGGCTAACGCGCGTGTCGTGTTGAGCTCGACTGCTGAGAACGGGGAAATCGAGGTTCGAATCTCGGTCGGGTGAACTGAGGGTGGTTTTTCTTAAATGGTTTTCCACTCTCCCTCCACGCAAATGCGGGTTCACTTCCTCTAATTCAACCCTCCCAATTCCTAATCCATTAGCGTAATTAGTACTTAAAGTGTATAACCCGACCGGGTAGTAAGACGCGGTGCTAAATATTAATTATTATGTTAAAAGATGCCTGGTAAATGTTCGTTCAAAGAGTTTTGGCTGACTGTTGAAGAAAATTAATACTCAAAGTGGTTCCACCCTGTTAAAGATGACCAGTATAAGGCTTATTGTACATTTTATAAATCGAAATTTGATATGTCACAGTGGGTTGAATGGAGGGAAAATTCATGGAAAAGGTTAGAAGCATTGGGAACTAACCTCTGCCCTACTCTAAGGTGTTTTTTATTATAATATCTAGGCCCAATGTACAATATAATGTTCGACCGTTTACCGGAGGAATTTTTTTTGCACCCCGTCTTACTGGCCGTTTGGGCTATACACCCTCGAAGGTATTTTGTGGTCAAAAAAGTCACCAAAAAGTCACGAATATTTGTTCCTCTGAGTAGACACCCTGTTATTTAAAAAAAAATATAATCTGCTTATTGTTGGCTTAACACAAAATTTTAAGGACAAACGCACTGAATGTGTATGAAAACTTTTTGAACATAAAAAAAAAGTAAACTTGTCGCAAAAAATGTTAATATATAGAAAAAAATTTTAATTCTTACAAAATATAGGCTATTTGGTGTAGAACAGACTAAAACATGGCTTAGATTACTGTATAAAGCTGGTGCGTTCACGCAGATTTCTACTGACTGGATAGGAATCTGACCTGGTAACCTGCTCATACAATACGACTACAGTTTTAAGAAGGACATTTTTAGGTCTATGTGGTATTGGGATAATATAAAATAAGTCATAATTGCCAACGGCAGTGGCCGGTTGGTCGGTATATCCTGATTGCAGGCTAACTCCATGGAGATGATTATTATAATTGTTGTTGTGAAAATGTGTATTTGTATTTGGTTTGACTAGAATATAAAAATTTGATGACAACAGAAAATGTAACTTTTATTGGTTATCTAATTTATTTATGTAATTAGTTTGATTTTGATGTGCCTTTATATTTTTGTTGCATGATGGGAACTGTACCCTTTACCATTTGAAAAAAACAAACTATTTCTACATTATTAAATTTATTAAATCTTAAATGTTTTTATAGCAGTTCTATTCTTGTTTGAGCGATGGAAAATGCTCATAAATTATGTTCATTGTGAAGATCAAGTAGTATTAATTCTGACATATCTGTTTAAATTTATGTCAGCATAGAAGTGTTTGATAGCATGCTTTTGTTTTATTTCCGATGGTATTCCTCCACTCCACTTTGATGATTTTTTAGAGAAACATTTTTTACCTCTACGCTTAGAAACCGTTTGTGTTTCTGACACATTGTGTCGAATGTTAACACTTATGAACTTAACCCTCTTGGAGTTTTTTCCGATTTGGCTCACATAACCTACGCCCGTGTATAGTAAAAATTCCAAATTTTTAGATTTTTATCTGCACAAGTTTTAACCCTCTGTAAATCTAAGAAAACGCGCAATCTTCTGCTGACACACCACTACAAAATAAATGATCAATAAAGTTAAAAACAAGATGGATGAACAGAGGGAAATGTATAGTAGCTTGTTTTATAAACTTTTATATGATATGTAACATTACTAGTTTTGGACACTTATTAATTTAAATGTTATGCCAATACACTTTTGACATTGAAATTTAAAAAAAACATATTAAAACGTTTAAAAAAATCCCGCGTGAACTAAAGTATTGTATATTCTTTAGATTGAAAAATAACACCTGGACACGGGAATCAAACCTGGTCATTTTTCAATTTAAAGAATTTGATATCTAGATGCGGATATAACCATAACTACAGTAGCCCCATGGCTTCTTTGGTGCTGACTGACAGCTGACGGCTTTGAAAAGTTACCAGACCAAATTATGTATCCCTACGCCGAGCCATATGATCTGAAAAAACATGTGTTTAGAAACGGTCACTTTTTACAGTCAACATTTAGGTATATACTTAAATGTTGACTGTCACAAGCCAGCTGTGAGCTGTCAGTCAGCACCAAAGAAGCCATGAGGCTACTGTGTATAAGATAATAAATTGCTATTTTAGCATTATTTGTGGGAAGTTTTATCGTGGGATCATGTGGTTGTAAAAAAAATTATTACTCTGCAAAGGGAAAAACCAAGAAAATTTTAGTTTCCATTCACAATTTTCAATTCTTTTAGTTTATTTTTTAGTTGAGGACAGAGCCATCATACTATCATGTTAAAATAGTCTAGATTAGCACAGGTTAGTCGGGGGAAGGTGAGGGGTGTGTATGAATAATGTTATCTTTCTTCAATTTAGCATTGTCGTAATCCCTTCTCCCGTGTTAACAACTCTCAACAATCACTTTCGGGGTAATTTTAAAGAGCGGTTGTGTCTGCATCCCTCTCTTTGTTGCAAAGGTATTAAATGTGGTCAGCGGGATATCTCATTTCCACCAGTGGCAGTCATTTAGAGTTTATCTTCAAAGTTTCATGGACGTGTAAAATGCTGGAACAGTAACTTCACCGTACTGTCTCAGTTTTTTCATGCTTGGCCAAAATTACGCCACAAGTCTGATAATGTGTGCATACGTTTAGAAACCTCTCCTGGTAAAGTACATTTGTATGATTAGATACATCCTTTACTGTTTCCAGACTGGCCTGGATCAGTTTTTTATTTAAACCATTTATTTTCCACTTGACTGACTTACTAGGCTTCTAGTAGCTTCATATACCTTATAATCTAACTTAAGACTAGGACAGGCAGGCACGACATCCAGTCCCCCAGCCGTTAATTCATCACCGTGAAAGGGTAAACTTACATTTCACCTCATAAATTGGCCTTGTCAGGAATCAAACCAGGGACTCTCAGCTCAGTAGACAGACATGCCACGGACTGAGCTAAGTTATCGGATAGCACTTGTATGATTGTGTATATCTGACAAAGACAGGAAACTGGAACTAATGTAGACAGAATTCATCAAGCACTCTCTCTTTAAGTTCTTCATGGGAATAAAAAAAAAAATCCATGGGTTCATTGTTTCCCTGACTTACTGTAAACAGCTGTCAGGGTGTCTTCTGGGTCACGAAAAGTTACTAATTACAAAGAAGTCCCCGAAAAGACAAGACTTTTCAATATTTTAGTTATAAAGTCATGAAAATATATCTATTTTCGAGTCACCCACCAACCATGACGTGCGCTGGCCGCAAGTTGCCTGATTGTTCTTACCGTAATACCAAGGACACGGTTAATGTTCTCCATCTAGTTAAAGTTTAATGTTGCGTGCGAGTGTATTATGCCTATATAATGTTCGACCGTTTACCGAAGAAATTTTGTGGTCAAAAAAATGTCATTAATTTTGGTCTCTCCAACTCATTAGTCACGGCTGTGATGTAGTCATAATTTGGTCTTGATAACAAAGTGTGCATGTGAGAGGAGAAGAATGGAAGTGATTAAAGGAGGATAGTCATTTTACTAAACTGACCTGGCCACAGTTTGGAAACAGTTGATGATATCACACAAATCTTAATGCAGTCTGCAAAGAGCATATTCACTCAGAGAGTCGAGGCAAACCTTGGTATTGTCTGTTGAACCTTCACTCTACAAGCATCAAGTTTTGCAGGTTTCGACGTGAAATATTCGGACCTACAGCTTGCAGTCTGCTTAGTCAGCATTGTGCTCTAACTTGTCATATTTTGTTGTTCTAAGCTACCTTGCCCCCCCCCCCCCCTACCACAAGTTAATTTATTTAACCTATTTTAGCATGCTAGTATAACAATGTTCTAAACTTTAAAAAAAAATAGTGGTCCTTGTGTAAAGAAATTAAAACTACGATTTTCTTTTCACACAAATGTTTTCTTTTATCATAAGAAAGCTCATAAAATAAGCATCAAAATATTAAGCCCCCACCCCACCTTCTATCAAAGTGGTAACTTAACAATTATTACTGATACAAATTTAGAGTTTTCTATCTCTGTGGGTACATGAGGTGAGACAAATTTGAATAAACTATTGCGGGTATAGTTATTTAAGTCTATCACGGAATGGCCTATATAACTATTCTTGAAAAAGTCCGGTCATTTTTCAATTAGACGTAGCTATGCAAAATGGAACGTCCAACTACAAAACGCTGTTTTCTTGCCTATAACAATTTCACTAAAACTTAAAAGTTTAAAATTCTACAACACTCCTATCATAGTTTTAAGATTTGGAAACCTTCAGTGGCTGCATGGTCTAAGGTGTCACACTCGCAATAAACTACTGCCACTGACAAGTAGATCAGGTATACTGAGGATGGTGGTTTTAACTCTCTTCTTGCAAATATGGGTACATTTAATCTAAATTTGACCTTCATTAGTGTAATTATTACATTTGTGTATAACCTAGAGTCAGTAACTAGTGAGACACGATGAAACAAATATGTAATCTGCAACATACAGGATGTCCTTTCAAACGTTTTTCCCGCATCCACCCCTGTTTCCAGCCTGTGGTCCACTACCGGCTGGCTAGGCCTGTCCTAGACAAGCACAACATCCCGTCCTCTGCCGTTAGTTTATCACTGAAAGGGTAAACCCATATTTTGCCTGTGATAAAATTTCAAACCATTTCTGGTATATTATTTAATTTCATTACAGTTAAAATACATTTTACTTGGTTCCATTTTGCTTATTTCAGTATCTTGAGATAGTATTCACACTGGGAAAGTGTCGGTCAGAGGTGTTTCGTGACAAACAAACCTGGTAGCACTTTAACTTCTTTTTTTTTTTGTACTATTTAAAACTGACTCTAGCGTTGAGGTACTATTGTTTCTAGTGTTACAAAACAAAATCTGGAGGGAAAACCTGTGACTAGGCTTGCTCTACACGTTACTCGACGATATGAGACATCCCAAACGGCAGGACGGATTTCTACTTCGCGTATAAAATAGTGTGTGTTGATTTTCTTTAGCACCACGTTTTACTACCTGTCTGGGCTATACACATATGTATTAATGAGGGTTAGGGAGGAAGTGTACCCACATTTATGTGAAGGGAGAGGGAAAAAACTCAGTACACCCGTCAGAGATTTGACTCTTAATCTCCCCGTCATCAGCAGTCTATAGTCTACTGCAAGAGTAGCACGTTAAACCAAACAGCCAATGAACAGGGTCTAAACTTATGGTTAGAAATATAAAAACACATCAAATTAACAATATATTTGTGAGTGTAAGTCGGAAGGACAACCCTTGTATCTCAGTCTGAGCGTTCCTGTTGAAGCTAATGTATCTCGAGCAGTGTCCCGATCCGAGACACGTGTCTAGTCACTGCCATGACAGTTTGGGGGGAGATAAAAAAGTTTTAGTAGTAAAAACTAATCCTTTTTAAATTCAAGATCAACATTAGTTTTAAAAATAACACAATTATTAGATTTTTAGCTAACAAAGTTTTAAACACAATATCAGTTGTTGTTTTTTTCCCCCTTCCCCCAAAGTTAAACTCTCTTCTCAGAAAATGAATGAAGTGCCTTTACAATTTTAGTTCCTTGTTCGGTGGGCCATGAGTTTAAAATGGTTGTTTTAGGTTATAGTAGAATTGTAGAGGGAAAGAATAATAAAAATAGAGAATACAAAAACATTATTTTGTGTTCAACATTGATAATATTTAATTTATTATTTGTAATATTTCATAGGAAAAGTTACAGTGGCATATCACATGACTTTATAGGCATAAATAATAAATATATGACAATTATCTCAGTAAACCGATTCTGCGGCCAAAGACAAAGATTGAGGTTCGAATCACGGTCAGGTGTCTGAGGGTAGTTTTCCCTAATGGGCTTACGACTCCGTCCACGCAAAAGTGGGTACACTTCCTATGAATATAACTTGACTTGTCCTTAAAACAGGTTATCTACCATCCAGGAAAATTAGGGAAAACTGGAAATAACCAGGAATTTGAAGTGCTTGGGGAAAAAACTGGAATAATTCGGGAATTGGGGAAATTACAAAAAATATCCGTGAAAATGTTGTTTTACTGAAAAAATGAAATAACCAAATCATTAATTTACAAGATGACCTGGCCGTCTAAGGGTAAGGTGTGGGACTTCTATGCTGGCTGCCGGGGTTCAATCCTAGGTCCAGACACAGATTTATCTGATTACCAAACTCTTCCTCACCTCTGACAAGGCATCTTGTGAATGTGGGGAATGCCAGGCCTCCACCGTGGTTCGGATTCCACGTTAAACTGTAGGTCCTCCATTTCATCTCACAATCACCCTACCATTACACATTAGCGTAAGTGCGTATAACCCGAACGGGTAGTAAGATACGGTTCTTTATAAAAACAAATTTTAAGGAATTTGTGCTTCCTTGCCTATCACTGCTACTGGTAGTTGGTTTTCCCTTCAATAGATGGCAGCACACACAAAATGAAGTTGATCCTTTTTTTCATATACCATATTTCTTTTATTATAAGACATACATTTTTCCTTGTTTGAACGCCCCCAAAAATGGGGTGTGTCCTAGAATTGATGGCATCTAATAATTACAGTTCTATCTTGGCCAACATTCTCATTGGCTCATAAGACTATATATTATGAGATAGCAAGGATAAAGACAGCTCAGAAGCAAGTGATGAATATCATACCTACTGATAAATAAGTCACTATTGTTATTAAATTGAAACCTGTAATAAAAATAATTCTTAAATATTGGGTATTCTAGCGTTGTAATTTTATTTACTTTCTTAGAATCAGAGAAATATGGTAAAAGCTAATATATTTAGCCATAGTTTGTAACAAAAAAACCAAAATTTAGTAGTTGATTGTCTTTTGCTAAACTACGTCCAATTTAAATTCTAGGGAAACAAAACCCTCCTATAAATTTGACCACTTTGCACTTGAGTAAGTTGTATTTGTTTGTTATGCTGAATGAACAGGATGATGGGTACTCACCCCGGGATCACAGTCATCACCGATCCCCTGACATTCCTCGTAAACGCTTGAGAACTGAGCAAGGCTATGTTCAGGTAGGGGATGGTTTTGTAAGTACACTTTTGCTTACTCCCTTTTAAAAATGTCTTGCTTAGGACTACTGTTAATGTAGCATAGTGTTGGTGTGTGTGTGTGGTGGTAAGGGCCCCTTTAAACAGGCGTTTCATTCTTTAAATACACAGAAAACAATGAATGCTATTATACTCTGTCGGAACTTTTGTGTCGTGTTGGCAAGACTGAAGGGCAACTGACCTCTACTCCAGTCACTGCCAGTATCAGGGTACTTGTGCGTTTCTTATTTGTGGTCAGGTATTACTGTCTACCACTTTATTTGCAACAATACGAGTGGTAGAAATGGAGAGACTGGCAACCCTGGTCTCTGTCTATCATTTCCTCTCAACCTTTTCAAAATGCACGGCATCTGTTGCTTGTATAGAAACAAACTCCCAGGATGCACGTCAAGAAACGCCTGTATAGAAGGGCCTTATAGTCACAGTATGTTCAAGTTGGTGAACCTGAAGAGTAACTTTAACGCGTGTACAAACTTTTTTTTCCTTCACATGGATGCTCAAAGTGTACAGTTTCCATTTTGTGCTGTTTTGTATTTTATCTTTTATTGTTTATTATTATTATTGTTATTGTTCATGCATAATTTTTCTGCGGTCATCATTTATAAATGTTGTATTTATGAAGAACATGTCTCGACCACGAGGTTGATTACTGACTAGACACTGACCAAACATCTCTACGAGACTTCGCTTTTGTTCTGGATTTAGTCGCATCTTAGTGTCTCTTTGGGATATATGTGTATGTACTGATTACGCCAATGGTTTTAAGGGCCAGCAACATTAGACGGTGTATCCGCATTTGTGTGAAGGGAGAGGGGAGGAACCATTCGGCTGCGTTATCTAAGGATGTTTTTTTCATTCGAAAAAACTTATTATTACATTAATTTATTTATAAATAAATATTTAACTAAATTAAGTGTGTTGGGTGAGATGAGAACTTTAACAAGTCAATAACGATGATACAAGGTAATGATAACAATAATACAAAATCTTTTATCGAGATAGTGATTGATATGCTTCAGATTAAACTGATAATGTTATAAAATGTGGACAGTTAAAGTTGAAATTACTAGTGTAAAAAAAACCTTTTGTTACTCTCATAAATTGTTAGTCTTTTCTTACCTTATTGGACACGATACCATGATATGGGATTTTAAGAGGTAGCTGTAATAATTTCGTTTTTCCTCTGTCTAACTTTTTGTATTCTTTCAGCCTTTTTTTTTCTCTCCATAGTAATTTTTTATGATGAACAACATGCATCTACGGTCCTATTTGCACTATGGTTTGGTTATTAGAGCAGCATTTAATTCATACATTGCAATCAAGTGATGCAATGTTTTTACAAATACTTATGGCCGCTTTCTAAAATCCCTTCATCTTCCAAATTCTGAATATCAAATTATTACCCGCTTTGGTGACTGCGTGGTCTGACGCGCTACTCTCGCAGTAGAATAGACTGCCGATGACTAGATTGAGGTTAAAATCTTGGTCACATGTATTGAGGGTGGTTTTCCACACTCCCTCAATGCAAATGTGGGTACACTTCCTTTAAATTCAAGCTTCTTCATCTTTAACTCATTGGTGTAATCGGTACATATGTTATAACCTGCAAAGGTAGTAAGATGTGGTGCTAACGAGAATCTGTTTTGTTCTCTTTCACTACTAGTAAGTTGACGTTCTGGGCTCTGGTTATTGTGTTTTGCCTAGTAGAATGTTATTGTAGGTAGCATTTCATGGGTATAATAGTGTTATTTTTAATACAAATCAAGTCTGAATTTTAGATTATAAGCTATTTCAATTTGTGCTTTAAGTTCTTTTCACACAAATAAACTTATAATATCCCTAACTATTTTGAACATATTTGTTATTATCTAAAATAGTAATTTAAACCTAGTATCAGAGAAAGAATGAAAACAAACCAAAGTTGGTTTTAATGGAATCCATACCGCATGCCATTTTGTTTGGGATTTCAAAATCTTAGAGTTGCCTGCTAAACAAAACTTTATGAAGAATATGAACAAACTCTTGGCACAGTTAGCCCTATATGAAACTTTTTTTTTTCTATCTATTTGGAACTTAGATATTGATACACTTTCCCCTTTATAACTGAAATGGCAGGTCATGCCTAATGAAAGAAGCCACATTTTATATACTACATACAATCGTAATTATGTTTTATCCTTTCGTTTTTGTTGGACATTTGTACAGTCATATTTTACAACACAATACCAGCCATGGTTACAGAAAGTTGTTGGTACAACTTCGAGACTGTGAAAACTAGTTTTAAGTGAAGGTCTTGTTTGCGATAGAAAATAAAATAATAAATGTACAAAAGATTCTCCAGAAAGCTCAGTGAGAGGTAGTTGTAGTAAAAGATATGAAACTGGAATTTAATACATAAGAAATTATTATAATGAAAAAACTACTTATTTGTTTTGTGTAAACATTTTATTTGGATTTTATTTCTATTGTGGCAAAACACTGAGGGGTGCATACTAAACTATGGATCAAAAATAAAATGTGACAAATTAATGACAAAACTGACAACATTAGTAATATTTCCAGTGTCATTGATTGTAGTTTTTAATTTAGATGATGAAGTTGGGCCTAAAGTATTATTTAGATAAGATAGCCTTTAGCCCCAAGTAATGAATACTCCAGCTCTTCTAATAAACCTTTAGATTAGCAGAAGTGTTGCAAGAAAATGTAATATTGTCCCATCGAAACGGACACAAGCTAAATAAGAAAATATATTTGAAGACCTTTATTATTGTTGTTGCTCTTAATTGGCAGCACAACAAATATGTACGAATCTGCAATGCAAGTAAAGTAATATAAAAATGGATTACAGGAAGAATTAAAAACGTAGATACATTATTACAGTGATGTTTAAATCAATGAATTTAACTGTTTATTTTACTTTAATGTTTGTGTAAACTGCTGTCACACTTTCTTACATTTTCTGTTTACATTCATAAAGAGAAATCTGAAGTTTATTTTTGAATGTACCTGAAATGTGTATGTTTGCATTATAAACAATGATTGAAGACAGATTTGTATCCTTGCCTGTTCTTGAGTATTTCAGTTATTTTAACATCTCCCTTGTGAGAGGAAAGGAGGTCAAGAGATCCAATCCTGAAATGATGTTGGGAAGACCAATAATGGTATGTGTCTTGTTTTTGACTTTGCATACAGGCATCTTCTGGCCGCCGTAGTCACGAAGGGGGCTATAGCGGCGCAAGTGATTACACTAACCGCTATAGTTACTCCGAGGTCAAGGGTGGTTATGGCGAGGAGAGGGGGCGAGGCGGGTATAGAGACGAGAGGCGATCGTCTGCCACGGCTGGTTTCAGAGACCGCTCGAGAGATGATTATTCTCACAGAAAATCTGAAGATTCGGGCATGCCCCCTCCCTCGAGCGCCCCAATGCGCCACCTGTCCACTCGAGGGTCCTACAGAGGAAGGATAAGCACCCGAGGAAGGGGAATGTCCAGAATTATGACCAGAAGGACAGAACCGTTCTTTCTCAGAAAAAGAGGTGGTTTCGACTCGTCTTATGCTCTGCGGAAAAAAGTTTTAACGTCGAGAACCCAGATGGAAAATTTGAGGCGTCTAAGGCTTCTCAAATTGCGGAGGTAATATTTAATGAAGTATTTAGAAACACAAGTGTGTTGGGGAAATGTTTTTGAAAGGTAAAAAAAAAAACTCCAGATGACATGAAGATATAGATGTGATGACATATTTATGTATTTGAGTTAAATATTACATCCATTTAAATATGATACAGAGTGGATTATACAATTTGAAATGGACACTTGGCTAAAATACTTGCAGCCAGTGTCTAAACACTATCCATATTTGAAATGATTAAGTAATTCTACGTGATTAGAAAAAAAAAAATGAAAACCTCAAATGATCAGCCAAATGTGCTATCATTAGTTAATTGATCAAACTTATTTACTTGTGATGTCCTAAAAATATCCCAATGGCACATAAAAGGGTAAAACCTAATAAAAAATTGCATGTAAAGCTTTATGAACAGGATATATTTAATAAATGATGTGATTACTTCAAAAAAAACTGTACAGTTGACAAACATGAGAGGAAAATATTTCAAATCAATATATACTTTAGGTAGTCTCAATCAGCCGTTTGGCATAAGCGAGATGCTTTTTCAATTAAATTGTCGACGGCTTTCTACAGTTGGTGAATGAAGATGTTTGTGTAGAAATGAAATATTTAAAAGAAAAAAAGTCCTTAGTATTTAACAATTTTTTTATTCCATTAAATTACTCCCAAATTGCTTAGCCATAAACATAAGCTGTTTTGGAGAGCCCTTTCCATCTTCTTTGGTTTTAGAAAGTTGGACGCAGCTTTTTGTAAGTAATGTTCTCTCCTTGTGTTTTCTTTTATCAAACATACAATAAGCATTGGATGGAGGATAGAAGCGCAAGGTGTCTTTGTTACCCTATAAATATGTAGGTCGGAAAGATTACATTTTTAATGTGAACTTAATATGAAATTATTCTGATGTTTCGATCTTGCTCGTGTATCCTTTTTCCAATATTTATAAAATCTCGCTGTTTTTCACTTGTCTTTTTTCTTTACAAACTCTCATTAAAGTTGGGATGTGTGAAGTTTTAAACAATTGAAGGTTCTTATTGAATTAATTTCCAGTCTTTCAATTAATATGTTTTATCGATGAGGCCACATTATTTTATAATACTAGAAATGGATAAAAATAAACTAATAAATGCAAATTTAATGAATAAAGCAACCCTGTTGAAATATTACTTGTGTTTAAATGTGTGCGTGACAACTGAAAGGAAAATGTCACATTATTTTGTGGATTCAATTCTCCCGCGTTTTTCCTCTTTCCATGGCGGGGTGTTTACTGGGTCACACAGGTCCCTGTAAACTCACAAATTTTCATTATTTTGGTCTTAAATTCATAAAAATATTTATGTTTGTATTTCCCGCACATTGTAACATGAAAGTTGCACCACTTACTACCCATGATGCCATGCGCTAGTCGCAAGTTGCCCGATTGTTTTTATCGTAATACCAAGGACAAGGTTAATGTTCTTCATCTATTCCAAGTTTAATGTCGCTTGTCAGCGCATTATGCCTATATATGTAATATAAAATGTTTACCCGAGGAATTTTTGCTCAAAAACGGTCAACAAAAATTCACTAATTTTGGTTTTTCCAACTCAATGCCCTGCTTGGGTGGCCTTTCTTTATTAAATTTGAAACTATTAGTTTACTTTAATCTCGTAATTTGTTTTTATTAATGTCACATATAAAATCAACGTTTTATTAAAATATTTGGTTGTAAATTGGAAGCATTGGACAATATTTTGATTTTGGTGTAAGGCCAAGTTTACTCCTGGTTTGTATCTATATGTTACTCTCTTGGCCGCGTGACTTTCGTGAAAAAGTGGGGATGGCAAGCTGGAAGGTTAGTGAGAGCCTGGGAAGGGTTGACTAAACAGGAATAGGTTGGACTCACAATTATTAAATACTTATTATTCATATTAATACATAAGAGAGTATTTTTGAAAATGTTGAAATAAAGTTTTTACTCAACATTCATAAAGACAGAGCTACCAAACAAGATGTGAGAAAGGTGTAAAACTACCACACATTATCACACTCATGTATTAAAAGTTAATTAAAATATAGTTTGCATCATCATAATCTACAACCGAAATAATCGCCACGATTCAGGACTCGTGGGGAAAATGTACCCCCTACCGAGTCGACATCTGGTGAAATGTCAGAAAAGATGGTTATCCCTTGCTTGTGACGTTGTGTTCAGACACATGTGGGTAGGGGTAGGAGAAATGTTGGCGAGATTGTCCTGGTCACGGTGGAACATTGGCAAGTCTCGAGGGTTCATTTGGGTAGGTAACCCAGTAGACCCCTCCTCTTTGTTTATTCGCCGGGTAAGGTCCTTCCCATGGTGGGGGTAAAACAGGCGTAGTAGGCTTCTGTGGCGTTAGAGAGGAGGTGGGTTCGAACTAGCACTAGATCGCCGTTCTGGAAGGGTTTGGTGTGCTGTGCTGTGATGGAGGTTGGGTGTACCTTTGTTGATAGGCCGCTCGATTTACTTTCGCCCGTTCTTCTCCTTGGCTGGGGTTTCCGTTGTTTTTGAGTCGAATTTGATAGTTGATACTGTGTGTCCTACGTAGAGGTGGAGGTGAGTGTGGAAGACTTCTTGGGTGTTGGTCCAGTAGCCCGAGGAGTGGTTTATGATGTTCTATTGGGGCGTGTTGCCTGATTTTATCTTGAAGAACAGTAGGGGGTCTCCATTAAGTCTCGGAGGCCAGTACAGAGTATGACGCTCATGGTTACCATATAGTACTCGGCTGTTTTCTTAGTCCAGGATTACTTTCTGTTCCGTGAACCATGGTTCTCCCCAAATCAGTGGATCTCAGAGCCCATCAGCCACCAGGAAGGTGATGTTAATTTCTAGCATTTGCATGGTTAGGGATAAAGTTATCTGGCCTCAGATGGCGAGGTCACTCCTCAATCTTAGCCGAGTGGATGGGTGTGGGGAAGGGTATCGAGCTCTTAACAAAAATTACAAATACATTTCTCTTTCTTAAATTGAAGTATTCATTCCTAAATCAAAAATATTATCTTAGGTCTAACCTCGATTCTTGATCATTTCTTATTTCATTATTTTTCCAACCTCATACACCGTTTTCACCCGATTATAAGGTGACCCCTGGTTTTTCAGTCATTCTGGATAGATTTTTTGTAACTAGTATTTATTTTATCTTGATTGAAGAAAATAATAATTACATTAGACCTATTTTATAATGTTCAAAATGGTTTTTTTACAAAACAAAGCATCTATATTGACTTTAAATCTAATTAGGGTTGCAAAAATTTCTAAAGACTTTATTATTTGTTGCAAATATTGCTTTTGCATAAAAAGGTTAGCTTTGAAACGATGAGAAGTTAATTTTTATTATGACAAATTATAATCTCTAGTGAAAATCCGAGTGCCATACATACCCTACTCCCCCTAAATACAAACATTGGACTCTACCATTAACACGCTAGCTTCTAAAACATGATACTTTCACTTTCACAATGATAAACAGGAAATTAAACAATATAAAGTAGAGAGATATAGGAAGAAATCGTAGCATAAATATACAACAAACTGTTGCTTTCATAAGGAAAAGATAAAACACATTTCCATACAAGTCAACTGCCATGACACCCAAGTGTAAAAAGTTGGTGATAATTAACCAAGCATCTTTATCCTTATTTCAAAACCGATGATCTAGGAATATCTAATCAAAGATAATAATTTACTTGATATTATTCAAACGTTAGATATTTTGTGGAGTTTCACTGATTAAAACTCAAGTTTGGCATCGCTAAAATTGTCTACTAAACTCTATGTATTATTGATTGTTTGTTTAAAATTGATTCGAATTTTCTCATCACATATTACTTGACAATCGCTAGCTCTGTAGGCAAAGTTTTAAGACTTGAATATGTAACATTTTGATTATTGTGAAGAACTGAGTTGTTAATATAATGGGGTAATTGGAACTTAATAAAAAAAACAGCACAACGGAATAAAATTCAACTCATTATGCCCATCACTTGCCCCAACCCATTTGAGAAGTCAACCGTGTCGATTACTAAAGAGTGGTATCGAGATTTGGTAGTTATTTTTAAAGATAACCTAAAAAATAACCTAAAAATCCATGGAAATAACCAAATATTCTGTGATCTGTGTTATACCTTTAAAAAATATGTGAAAATGGATAAAATCTCTAAAAAAAAACGGCAGCTCCGCACTATTAAATAAATATGTAAAATGTTACCTTTTGATGTAGGCCTAACCCATTCCTTACTCTGCGATTTTAAGATGACCCCTGGATTCTAAAGCTACAAATTTTGGGCTGTAGGGGAGACTCGTCATGGATTCGGATAAATACGGTATAAGCATATTTATTCGATTTCATAGCATAGCCAAAAAAAAAAATGGAAACAATTTTTTCACCTAATAGTCACTAATTGAACCAAAATATATATTAATTTATGGCAAACAAATTAGAATATAAATAATTGATTACTACTCATTTTGAATTTTTCTGTTTTATTTAGTTGTCAGTACTTTCATTAAGAGCTAGTAATCAGAAGTACTGAGAATCGTGACATTGAGATTGATTATCGATTCTTTCGATACCAGTAAGAATTGAGTTTGACACCCTAATCACAATATAATTCATAAAAACCAGATCAATAAAAATATTTTATTTCTTTACTGATGGCCGTTGGTTAAGGGAGAAAAATCTTCCAGAATGAGATATTTGATTGGTTTTGGGGGTATTAAGGGGGGAAATATATATTTTTAATAGTGCAGTTGCAAGGTGTCCACAATCTGGGAAAACTGGAATAAGCCGGGAATTTGAAGTGGTCGCGGGGAAAACTGGGATAAGTCTAGTATTTGGTAAATTAAAGGAAAAATCCAGGAAAATGTTGTTTGATTTAAAAAATATATATATAATAATCAGTAAACTACCATGTGATTCAAATTGTCATTTTTTATCCATAAAAACTGGGGAGGGGTTGGGTAGAAGGGTGTGATATACTTTTGAGTCGAGTAGACACCTGAGTTGGTATCCTTTTCTGAACTACGAGGTATGCTATTTAATAGAGTTATATATGTTTTCATTATAATTAAACTCATTATAGTTCAATCCTCGGTCCCGGCAAAGATTTATCTGATTACCAAACCCTTCCTTCACCTCTGACAAGACATCTTGTAAATGTGGGGAATGCCAGGCCTCCACCGTGGTTCGGATTCCATGTTAAACTGTAGGTCCTCCATTTCATCTCACAATCGCCCTACCATTACAAATTAGCGTAATTACGTACAACCCGAACGGGTAGTAATAATAATAATATTTTATAGGAAAAGCACGAATTTCATTTAGAGTTTTAATAGCTTAATTTTTCCCATTTAAAATAAAGAAATCGAAAATTGAGCTAGTGGTTTATGACATATACTGACAAAAGCATTTCGAAGCGTCTTGATGATGTCATAGTACATGTCTGCGAAGGGTTCTTTTTTTGTCTCCGTATCTGTAACTACATATCTTAGGTAGTTGTACACCTGTGCAAAACTTGATGTGGTATCAATTCCCTACGCTGCTCAGCTATTAAGTTATAATTCATTTGGAACTATGACAAGTAGGGGAAAATATATGGCTTGGATAAAAAAAAACCTATGCTGGAAACAGTCATGGATGTGAAGTGTAAAGACCTTTAGTATTATCAGCGTTTGCACTTTTTCCAATCTTGATAGTAATGGATTATATTGCAATACTTTTCCCGGTCAACCCTTCAGTTTTCTCACTACCTTTCAGCTGGTATCAGGTTCTACTTAAAAAAAATATATACATATATACAGGTGCATAGTTGGAAAACTCTAAACTACAACTTGATTTTCTTGAGGTCTTTTTCTTCTTCTAGAAGCCTGTTATATAGTAGAATTCTGGTAAGTGAAATGGGCTTTCAGGTTGTTATTTGTAAGGAAAGCATGGTATACAGTTTTTCACTACACAATGAGATTTTTGTGTGTAACCATTTTATCAATATGCAATAGAAAACATCATTACAGCGCGGTTATTAAAAAAAATTTAACAGCTATTTTTAAAGGAGAATTTGTTGTGCGTGTTAATTTATTATTTTGTTGGAAAAGGCTTAAGGAAATGGCAGCAAAGAAAGACAAGGCAGCTAAGGATTCTGGCTCCAAGTCCACTGAAGATATAAGTGATGATGATGATGCAAAGCCAGATAATTGGGATGATGATGATGACGAGGATGACGAGGATGAAGATGAGGAGGAAAATAAGGTTTGTCAAAAATATTTCAAGTTACATATTTTTAATACAGTGAAATCTCTTAATAGAATGGGTGACCTGGCGGTCTAGGGGTAAGGTGTCAGAATTCTATGCTGGTGGCCGGGGTTCAATCCTCGGTCCCGGCACAGATTTATCTGATTACCAAACCCTTCCTTCACCTCTGACAAGACATCTTGTGAATGTGTGGAATGCCAGGCCTCTACCGTGGTTCGGATTCCACGTTAAACTGTAGGTCCTTCATTTCATCTCACAATCACCCTACCATTACACATTAGCGTAATAACCCGAACGGGTAGTAAGACGCGGTGCTAATAATAGTAATCTTAATAGAAGACACTCTTTTAAGAGTCCATAATTTGGATCACCCTCTCCCCCAAATCATAGTTCTTGAAGAGTTACATACCTGTACTCGTCACAAGACATTGTCAGGATAAATAGGGCTCTTAGATTACGGTGGACAGGACGGGCAGCGCGAATGGGAGAATACTGACTCGCAAACCCAATGGGAAGAGACCGCAGATGGGAGGATAACATTATAATGGACCTGAGAGCTATAGGGTGTGATGAGGTGGACTGGGTGATTATGTTGTAACTTGTGGCCATTATACAGAGTAGAAGTGTCTCGCACTTTGGACTAAAGATGTAAGGATAGTTTATTTTGAATGTTGCACATTAAAATACACAATATAGTAAACAATGGAGAATTCTAAAATGAATGCTTTAATTTCGACAGATAAGGAAAATACAGTAGGATTTGGTCAATTCGAAACCACCTTGATCCCCCAAGAAATTTCTATTAAAATCAATCATAAAAAATAATTATAAAAAAAATTCAGACTTTAGAACTAGTTTGGATAGTTTGAAGCCTATAAACTTAATGTGTTTGTGATCATATGGAGCTTAATATTTCGAATTTATTGATTGACTGCGTACCAGCTGCCGAGATACTCCCAGCTGCCTAGATACTCAATAAAATGGTTAACTCCAGGGTTCATACGGTCCTTGGAAGACTTGGAATTTAATATGTGTGTGTTCAAGGCCTGTAAAAGTCCTTAAGGTTGTCCTGTAGTTAGTTGGTTTTGCTGGATGGATATCGTACTGTCTATAAATAGGAAGTATCAACATGGTTTGAAGGTGAATAAAATGTGTACACTATCTTGAACTACTTTTGATCAAATTATTAGTACATTTTATCATATTATTGTTTGGTTGTTTGTGTACTGGCAGAATAACGAGGAGGATGAAGAACTAGAAGAGGGAGAGACCAAGGATAAGAAAGAGAAACCCAAAGTGGTGAAAAAGAAAAAGGTGATCAAGAAGAAGCCCGTCGAGAAAGAGGAGCCCGAGGAGGGGGAAGAAGTTGAGGAAGAAGAGGGGGAAGCAGATGCTGAGGGTGGAACTACAGGGGATGCTGAGGCGATCGAGGTGGACGCAGAGGAAGAGGATGAAGATGACGAAGAAGATGGAGACACCAATGAAGATGGGGACGCAGATGTGTCAAAGTCGTCAAAGAAGTCCACAAAATCAGAGGGAGGGGTCCACGTAAGTTGGTATTCAATAAGCATTGAGCTTTTAGGCCGAGCAGAATTTTTAAACCTAATTGACCTGAAATCAGTTTTAAACAAACCTTTCAAACTCACCATCATTGCCTTAAATAACGTGATGAGCTGCATTTCCAAAATGGTTTTCCTCTCTCCTTCCATGCCCTCTAAATTCAACCTTCCTTATTCCTAATCCATTATTGTAATTAGTACTCAAGCGTATAGCCCAAACGGGTAGTAAGACTGCTGAATAAATAAAAACTAGTATATTTAGAAGTTTTTAGTTGTGTAGAAAAAATCTCTCTTGCTACAGCACATTTTAAAAGTAAACTTTAGTATTGTATTTTTTTTTAACAGGTGACTATCAAACAAGACTCGGATGGCCGCGATGTCAGCGAAGAAGGCCGACCAAAACACGAGTACATCCGCCTGTCGTGCCCCTTGTGCTTCTTCCGTTGCTTCACATTTCATGTAAGACACAGATATATCTTAGTCGTGCAACGTTATTAACATTCCCTTTAACCTTGAATATGGCATTTTCAAGAGCGAAAAAATATTGTATCACTTGCTAAGAATTTGGTTTTTAAACTCATAGGTGCTGTATCAAACGATTTGGTATTAATTATAAATTACATTGGGGTAGAATCCACTATTTTTATGAATCCAAATCCCCAACTCAACTTCCAATCTCGAATATTGGGAAAAAATTATGAACATAAGAGGACATAGAAATAGTAACTAAATAACTTTTTTTTTAATAAGCCGTTCACTACTTTCAGTTAATTGTTAAATAACTGGTCTGAGGTCCTGGTTGTTGAGTTCATTCTATAGTTATTGGGTTTGAATCCCCACTAAGCCGTATTAGAGCCCCAAAACAAATTTCACTTGAAAAATTGGAAATAAAAGAATTATTTGTGTCTTTAATCTTGTATAGCCTTAAGGATCACTCCCACTGTACCAGGTGTATTACAAGCCTGGCGCCTGGTATGTCATGACCACCAATGCATGTGTGATGTTATATATTGTGACGCTTGTGTTTTATTTCTCCTCCAGCAATACCATATGCATCTTCGTGGAGTTCAGCATATGGGGGCGATGCGTAGGCAGAATATGAAACTGAAGCAAACATTGGCAACAATGCGCATGAAGCAGCGTCGTAAACAGCACATAGTGGAGTCTACGGAGGAAGACTTGTCTCCTCAAAGTAACTTCTGCTATGTTTGCAAGTTGAACTATCGGCAGTTGAAAACTGCACATACTCTGTCTGACTCTCATCGTGTAAGTAGATAGGGCTTGACTCCAATATAAATATTAACTAGGGGTGTGCAAAGCTTCGACTTTGCCAATGAGTATCACTTATTGCAGATTGTTGACTAGCGGAATTCTTAGTCTTAAACCTGCTCTAAATGTTTTGTCAAAGGGTTGCGCGAGGACATAGCAAACTGAATAGGCCCTTCTTTGATGTATATCTTTTAAGTTGTCAATTTGTAAACTAGTGCTTCAAATTATATTTGAAAAAATAAATATATCACACATTCGGGAAAGTAAAATATTAGAATTTAAAATGGGTAATTTTTCTTGCAAAAAAAAGTGATTTAATGAAATTGGCATAGATTCATTTTTATTAAAGAAATAGTATCGTAGTTTTTAATCAATATGAAAAGGAAGAGAGTTTGTTTCTTTCGGGCTCCTTTTTCTTTCCAAATATTACACCGTTTTAATATATTTTAGGTGACCTGGTTGTCCAGGGGTAAGGTAACAGACCTCTGTTCTCAAGGTCCGAGGTCCAATCCTCAGTCCCGTCACAGATTTATCTGATTACCAAACCATTCCTTCACCTCTGACAAGACTTGTATTAATCACATCTTGTGAATGTGGGGAATGCCAGGCCTCCACCGTGGTTCGGATCCCACGTTAAACTGTAGGTCCTCCATTTCATCTCACAATCACCCTACCATTAAACATTAGCGTAAGTGTGTATAACCCGAACGGGTAGTAATACGCGGTGCTAATAATAATAATATATCTTGTTAAATACTTGCTATAATTAGGTTGTTAATTTCCAGGCCATGAAGAGGTTCTTAATGCCCTCCTGCACAACTTGTAACCTGAGATTCAAGTCACCCATGCAATACGAGTATCATATCTGTTCCTTGTATCACATTAAGGTAAGTTTTGAAACAGCTACTAAACGCCTTCACTATCTATATATTTTGGCATTACTTTCTAAAGGCCATATGGCTTCCAACAATTAATTTTCTCGCCTGCAAAATGTGGGGAATCACTTTTCCAAAATTACTCATACAATTTGTTACCTACCTAGCGCATAACCTGAAAGGGTTATGAGACGCTATGCTAAAATTACGGGTGTTCAAAGCTTTGAAAAAAACATCAGCCTTGACTTCACTTCCAACAAATTCTGGATTTGAAGCTTTGCCAATAAAAATCTTGAGAGCTAAATTACACTTTAGTTTAATTACAGTTATTCCTAGCTATTTTATACAATACAAATTAGTATTTATATGAAAAAAATCTGAAGAAATTGAATTTCATGTTGGGATAAAAACTTGATTTGTCAAAGTAACACACAAATGTGCAATAAAACATTTTCCAAGTAATTTTAGCGCATGAAAATATAAATAACCACAATATAGGCTAATATTTTTTCAATAATAAAATAACTAAAAAAAAATTATTTTTGATTCATAATTTCCAAGCTTTATACAGGATGAATATTTGTTATCAACTTAAATGTTATGTCTTTTGTCTCATACACTGCCATTTTGTATCTTTTTGCGTGATCTTATCTGTCCTATCATTCTTTCGCTCGGTTATGTTTTAGAAAAAAGCCGCTGCCATTAAAGAACGTTCGGACCATGACGAGAAGAATGATGAAGAGGGGGAAGGAAGCGGTATGGATGATAAAGACATCAACATGGATAACTTTATGATTTTGGACTCGGTCGGCTCTGCAGATGGTAGGTTAAACATCTGTGGTGTTTTTAAGATGCATCAAAGTTGCTTTATGAATACATTGTCGGTGTTTGTTATACATAGTGGCCAATTTTTACAAAATAATCTAATAGTAGTTTCAAACATCCAAAGAAAATCTTTTGCTAAATTATGTTAGAAAGGGTTTTATTTATTTATCTATTATACACTGGTTTATTATTTGCAAATAGGATTTTAGTTTTGTGTGTGTGTGTGTTTTTCTCTCTCAAAATTGTATAGTCCCTAAGAAAGATGATTTAATGATTACAGAATCTGGGGGTGAGGCTGAAGAAGGTGGAGAAGGAAAGAGCAAGATTTCGAAAGAGAAGAAAGAAATTGATGAGAAGAAACTAGAAGAAATTATTCTTGGTATGAACTTTAGTCTGGAGTTGGGTCAAATCTTATATCTTATGAATCTGAATCTCTAATTTTCCTTTGAATCCAGAATAAAACAAATTACATCTTGTTTTTTAACAGTATTAACACATTACACACTCTACAATGTTTACTTGCCAGGGTGATGATTAAATAATCACAACTTAATGCTTACTACCCCAACTGGTTTCAATAATCAACTATGCACAGAACTCCCGTTTATTTCATACGATCTGCAAGTTAGATAAATTGTCGTATTTCATGATAATTAAATACTACCAACAGCTAGACACCAATAAAACTTAACTCAATCCTACCGACCTACGTATTATATATCGAGTGTTTGTTTGGAATCAATTCAGATAATCTGATCACTTAATAAGTGCTATCAAGTTTAATGAATCAAATGACTTGCTAATTAATAATTTTTTTAATTGATTTTACCTAAGAGATTATTATTATTTTTAAATATTTTATTGAAGTAATTGTAAAATTATTTAGACATAGCGTAGATTGTTTAATTTGGCTGGAATTTGACCAGAATTTTGTGAGGGGTTGTTGGGGTTAAAAGAATGATTGAAATAAATCTTAGAGTTTAGGCCTATAGTGTGTAATGTTAATCATTAAAATTTATAAAAATTTGCTAAGATTCTGATTTGAGAAATAGCGTACTCGACCCATCTCTAATTATGACATTCATACATTTCAGTTATATGTTATATTACTGGTCTGGGGCCAGGTTGTTGAGTTCATCCTGTAATTATAATCGGTACTGAACCACTAATGGTATCGAAGCTCTAAAACAAATAATCTTGAAAAATTTGAAGTATTTTTTTATCAATGATTTGTGTCTCGAATCTAAAATTTTCTTGATTTCAAAGATACGAGGACCCATCCTTAGCGAAATAAAAGATCATTTTGAGTTACAAACCTATTAATAAAATTGTGTTGAAATATCATTTTTGTTCCTCTATCGAAATTAGTTCTTCTATTTGAAAATGTTTTTATATAATAGATCATCAAATGATATGAATTGTGGTTAATATTACCAATGACTGGATATTTTTCAGGAAATGAATACGTCAAGCAGATAGAAGTGTTGTACTGTGAGCTTTGTATGATGTACCTCTCTCGTCATCAATCCAAGGACAAGGCCCTGGCGCTCCATTGCAGAACTCGCACTCATCTTCAACGGTATGTGCGCTACCGTGACGACAGGGCGCTCAGGAGGGAGGCCGAAAGGATCCATCGCAAGGAGCAGAAGGAGAAGGAGGCGCGGGAAACAGAGGCTAAAAAGAAAGCCGCAAAGAAAGAGGTTGGTCACTCACTCGTCAAATAATGAATACATTGTTTTCAAAATTGGTGTTGTTTTTTAGTAGTTTTAAGATTTGTATCCCCTTGGAAAGTTAATGGCAGAATCTTAATTTTCCAATTAATTCGATTAGCAGATTTGTTATTTAAACGGATGTCAAACTTTTGTCGGGTGTTCTCGACTATTCAGAATTTAACATAGGTGGGGTTTTTCTTCTAAAAATAAAAATAAGCAAAATAGATTTAAAAACAAATAATGAATTATCAAATTGTTGTGCATTTAATAGGGATGGACGAGAATATTTTTTATTTCGGGATGGGAACGTGACGAGAAATTAATCAAAATAAGGGGTTCAGGACGGGAACAGAAAATCTTAAAATTATGCTTTAAAATAATATTAGATTAAAAATATATTTATTTATGAACAAATATGGTACGACTTGTAAACATAACAATATTATTAAAACCCACTTCAGTGGTTGCTTGGCCTAAGTTATCATTCTCGCAATAGACTAGGTTGCCGATGATAGGGAGATCGTAGTTCGATCCTGGCTGGGTGTAATAAAGGTGGTTCTCACAAAATTGTTTCATCATCTAGTTACTATTGTTATTTTCTATTCTATTATATCTTTATATGAACAAAATTTCTTACAAGACTTGAATTTGAATTTGAGATTCGGGATCTGCTGGTAAAATGAAGTCTGCTTTGTAAAATGGTGGATTATACTCTAGTTTTAAATGCAAGCTCTGTGTAATGTTTTGTGTTTGACTCTTCCAGAAGGTGGACACTGATGATGAAAATGCAGATAAGGAGGATGCCGCTAAGGACGATGATTCAGCTGATGTTAAAAAAGACGCAGAAGGCGACGCAGTAAATGAATCTGTCAAAGGCGACACTTCGATGGATACCGGGGAGGAAGGGGGGGCTGGCGATGAATTGGAAACTCACATTGATGACAAGATGTGGGCTCACGTCGACAAGGAGCTGGGAGATCTGCTCTGCGAGGTCGAACCTGCCAACAAATCGTCGGATGAGGATGAAGATGGTCAAACAGAGGGGGGTCGCTACGATCGCTTTCGTTACAGCGAGAAAGGTGCCAAGAAATCCCCGTCAGGAGATGCGCCGAAAGCTGTGAATGGTAAAAAGACTGATGCAGCGTCTGCGGTTGACGGAGAGGAAAAAGAAGAAAAGGTGACATCCAGCACGAAAGGAGAGAGCGAAAGTGATAAAGCAGCGACTGCCAATGCAGCCAGTCCAGCAGTCCAAAATAATACAGATGAAAAATAAAATATTAATTTCCTTTGTTTGTCTTTTTGGTTTACCAATCATATATGTTCAATTAAGTGTTCCAAATAGCCTAGTGTAGTTCCATATTTTGTGTCTGTCTTATCATACTGGATGACATTTTAACTATGACTGGTTTTCATTCCCTCGACATAGATTAGTAAATATATATATATATATATGGTAGCACTTTATGTTGTGTTCGAATGGTGAAGTGGTGCAATGTGCCATTAAAGTGCAAATAGTATCGTTGAAAGCAATCATTGTATATTTGCTTTCACATCATTCCATGACCTCTTTTGTTCAATAGTAGTCCTTTGTTGTGCACAATGTATTTGGTACAAACTGTGTGTCGTTAACGAACATTCTCAGCTCTGATTCCTGTGTCTCTGTGCTTGAAAGGGGTAAAAAGATGAGTTTTCAACTTATTTGGTTACTTATTAATAGGGGTGTGCAGATAGTAATGTATCCTATTCTGATGGGTGAATATAAACTATCTTTAGAAGTGTTGTCTGTATCAAGTTCCCTTTATCCTTGGTTTTTCCCTTGTTAACCATGCGAGTATAGTCCGGTTAACATTGTCCAGTCCTTAGTGTTATTAATTAGGGTTAGTCGTCATGGCAAATTAATTAGAATAGGGGTTGTGATGGAAAGGAATTAATCAAATATACCCTTATTTTGGTAGCTAACCAAAGTTACTAAAACCATTTTAATATTCATGCATCGAGTCATGTTATTTGCAGCTGTCAATTGTGATAGATATTAACAATGACTATATAACAACACAAATAATATAGTAAAATATAAAATAGATATCCTATAAATCTGTATGAATGTTCACCTAAGTAATCAAATAAAACACATTCACAGAATTAAAAGCTGATGAATATTTGTTGCCCTCATTATTCTGGCAGTGATTGTCCTTTCGGTAAACTGTTGTTTCTCATACGCTCTAATGAGGGTTGAGTGACTGGATCAGCAAAGAAAGGGGATGTTTTCATTTACTAAAGAGTTTTAGAGCTAACATCTTTTTCACATTTTGAGGTACTTTTTGGAAGAAAATACGTGAAATAGTGGCTAGTCTGTGAGCTTAGCATCGAATGGATGGAAATTATAAAGTCAAAACAGGACCTTAGGCCTACAAATACTTTGATGCACAGTAGTGTCTCGATCATCCGACATGATAAAAGTTTCATTCACTTGAATTCAAATTCATTATTTTTGTTTTATATGGATAGAATAATAGTTTTGTAATTTATTGCATTGTTTGTACTGATAAACCTAATTTCATTACCTTTTATGCACTTCTGTTTAATTTGGATTTGTTTCACCCCTGCTCCCAACTCCATAATCCCTTCCTTCACCCCTGTTTCCATATTATCCGACACAGGAACAACAGGTCATCGAGAGACTACTATATAGCTACTTATTCTTGTTTTATCTCCTTACAATAGTAGTAATATTTTTGTTCAAAGTTGAACTAGTAGCAAGGGGTAGCAATCCTTATATATCTTACAAGCGCTCACTTCTCTTCTAATAAATATCAAAATTGTAACACTACTATTATATTGGCACACCCTTATTGATTAAGGATCAAGTTTAACATAATTGAAGTTTCTGTTGGTTTTGCTCTCAAAACACTTTTTGAAAACCATTTTTTTATATGTTTATATAACGCAGAGTTAAATGTAATCACTTTTAAATATAAACTGTTTCCAGCCTGTGGCCGAGTCAGCTTAGTAAATTATCTTCATCTTTGTTTCCTTCGCTCTCCTCTCACTGTGACACTTTTTTCTTATCTGCTCCTTTTTCCCCACACATACTTCATCATTCTCTCTTTCGGCCTTTCCGTTCTCAAAATGTTGAATGAAGTTGATAGAAATTGGAACGATCACATGTATTAATGGGTGTTCTAGTTCACTTATTTTCTGAGTAAGGCTGAAGAATAAATTTTGCACAGGAAATATTTATAAACCCATTAAAACTAGCTTTCACTTTCATAGCCAACTCTTTCAGGTTTATGGCATAAAAGGGTGTTTTTTTTTATTTTTTTTTATAAATGTTTTGTATTCTATCTTTATTCAGGCATCCTCAATCCATTAAGAGAGAAGTCCACTTTTTCAAAGCAAAGTCGAATAGAATAGGTTACCGAAACCGAAGTTAAGTAAAAATTCTTCAAGTTGGTAAAAGGATTAGTTACATATAACTAGGCTATATAACTCAGGGCATTACATATGTGCAAAATGTTACATGACAAAAATTATAAACAAATTTTGTCCCAAGTTTATAAATGTTATCATCACAACATGTAATTTAAGTATTTTTTATTTTTTTGGCTAACTTCTTGAATCCAGAATTTTACTTTTGAATTTGAGTTAAAGTTGATGATTATTCCAACATAGTTAAAATTTTCAAAGCTTTGCACACCCTGAAGGCCGGAGCAATACTATAAATATATATAGCCGAACTTAGTACTGAATGTAAGTATATGAAAGAATAACATGCTACAAGCTTTAAAACTATATAGCAGTCGTTGGTTGGCTATTTTAGAAAATATAGCAGAGCCGATACTTAGGCAAAATTCGAGGGTGAAGTCGGTGAATTTCATCAAATTTCCAGAGTTTTCACATGATTATTGAAAAAATATTAATCTTTTACACATTTGTCCCAGTTGAGCAAACATACTTATCACAATTCTCAAGCTCAACGTGTGATTCACGTGTTCTTACCATGCTTATCACAATTCTCAAGCTCAACGTGTGATTCACGTGTTCTTACCATGCTTATCACATGTCTTTAGCCCAAGTTGAGTCACGGTTATGTGTATGCCTGAGAATTATATTATGTTAAAGGGAATAAAACTTTTTTCAATGATTGATAAAACATGTCTGATTCTTAATATACTCCATTCACGGTAGGAATTGATCTCTAAAAGGCTTTTTTTCCTACCAATATCCTACTGTATAATAGATTTCTGGTAGGGAAAAAGGCCTTTCAGAAGTCAATTCCTACGGTGAACCACTAAACCTAATAATTTTTATCTTTAAATGTATAAGATTAAAGAAAATGTAAACTGTTTTATTATTTACTGTGTTGTCATTTCACCATTCCTTTAGACAAAATTAATGTTATTTTAAGTAACCTATTTTGTCATGGGTTCCTTATTGTTAAAACATTGAACCTATTCCCAAAATATAGTTAAATAAAATATACCTCTTTCAAAATTCACTGCCATACCATTCAAATAAATTTCACCTGTTTTTTATATTAGTGGAATAGTTTTACTAAGATTAAAATGTACTAATGTTTTTAAATATAAAAATAAGGTTATTTGAAACTAAAATAATGGTTTGAATTAAATCCAGGTCATGGGTATAAAAATAGCAAGCCTACGTCCTAGAACTAACATTTTCGAAAGATTTCCACAGTTAGCTTACCCATTTGTGTGATTGTTAGGATCAAATACAATTTTATGTTTTGTGTTTCCATAATCCCTGGCAGACATTGAAATGGGGGGAGTTGGATGACAAGCTGGATACAATTGTTGATAGCAGTGCATTACCTACACACTTAACAAACATTTAGGCCTCAGACTGGATACATACAATTCTCTACGAGAAAGCTCAACTTAATTGAAAGAATTTGAGCCCACAGATTCCTTGGTTAAATTTAAATACTTGGATTTGATGTTTTGTGCGAGTGTTGCAACTACGTGCTCTTAAGTCAGGTCCACACTTGTCCAATCCCTAGCATCTCTGACACAAATCTTGAATATGTTTGGCTGGGACTCTATACCCTCAATGCAATCGTGATGGTGATAAATATATCAGATCGCCACATCTATCTAGTTGGTATTTCGTGATCTCAAAGGAATCTGGAGGGGGGTTCATGTATAGACATGCTCCAAACCAAATAACGTCATAGGTTAGGTTTTATCGGTTCAATTATCTCATTTCACTGCTATAACACAAAATAACGAAAATTATGGGTTGCTCATTGATCACGCCGGAAATTTGATTTCAACTGTGCCCGTATGTAAGGTCACGCGCTCTAGATCTGGACTCGACACAATTCAAGAGTGGACCCGGCTTAAGATGAATGTCATGATTTTGACAATACTGCGAGTATTTTTTGTTATGGTTGGTGTATTTTACTTGAATTTTAGGGGTGTGCAAGTAAGCATTTTTAATTTCGAATAAAGTTTGAATGATAATCATTTGAGTTCATGTAATTTGGAGAAATGTATGTACTTTGAAAATTTCAAGACGAGTTTTGGTAATACATCCATAAGCACAAACCATGATTTTTTTTTTAAGAACAAAACTTTTTATCAAGAAATTTATGGTCACAAAAATTTGTATTTTGAAATAAATTCAATACAGAATACTCTAATAAAAAATTGAGTTTTGAACAACAATTAAGACTTGACTCAAATTTGAATTTTCAAGTACTCGCACACCGCTATTATTTCTAATGCAATAGAGGTACAAACTATGCTGGTCAAATCCCTAGAGAAATTCACAATGGATTTTATTTTATTTGAATATAGTTTTTAAATAGGGGTTGAGCTTTAATTACCATTAGATAGTACATAGAAATACATTTATGAATACTTTTTTACTGTGCACAAAAAACTGTATAATAGATAAGTAAATCTTAGCTAGGTGAACTGAATAAGAAATGCATTATTGATGGTTGATGTAAGCTACATTAAAGAGTGAAAATAACAAAGAACAACACAGACATAGTGGTTTTCACAAATGAGAATATTGTTTAACACTTTACACTAATGCTGTGCTTGCCTCATAAAATTATATCAAGAAATAGTCATGATTAGCTGTATATTATATAATATTGAGGTCTAATAATAAATTCTGAACAATTTGTGAAACCCAGATTAAAAAATAAGTTTTAAGGACAACTAACAAAAAACTGTTAATTCACTTGCTTTTACTAATCAATAAAGTGTTATTAAAATGTCTTGACACGCTTATAATTTACATTTTCTCTTACCAACATTAAAATTCTTAAGATGAAAAGAGCATGTTTCTATAAATTTAGAATAATATGTAGCTAACCAAGTTGTATGAAGATAATTAAGGAAAGTGTATTTGTTTCTGTAAAGTCCTAACCTAACCTGGCTTCCATATCCTTTGCTTGGTCCATCCGTGTTTACCATATCATTTTACTTTGTTTATCACAGTGCTACCAACATTCAAGGCTAAATTTAATATTTTTCATGGATTTGAAAGCTTCTCTACCTAAAATGTGGGATTCGGATCTGATTTCTCAGCTCTTAATTGTATGATAACCAAGGGTGTGAGAAGCTACAAAAATTTTGGGCTTCAATTCGAAAGTAAAATCCTGGTTTCAACAATTATGAAGCCTCGCAAAAAAAAGAAATTTTTAAATGAAAAAACATATTTAGGTTTATTAATTACATTTTTTTAAACTTTTATTACCATTTTAATACAAAACATATTATGTTTGAAATATAGCAGTTTGTAGATGATAATTAACATTTAAATTTATGTAGTTATTCAAAGTAAAATATTTTTATCTAACATTAAACTTTTTTTTTAAATATTCAAAATTCAATTCAGCTTTGGTAAGATTACATAATATTCGATTCAACTTTGATTCGAATTGAAGTATGATAGGTGGATTTTTCCTGGTGAAAGCCGTTTTGTTCTTATTCTGCTGTAAACTGCCTCGCTGTGTTTTCTTGCGTGTAAACAATCCTACAATAAAGAGGCAGCATAATATCTTAATAAAAGTGTGACAAGTGAATTCTGATAATTAAAATGTGTGATTACTAATTTCAACAGTTTAAGATAGCATTGGTGTGTAAGTATGTTCACATGACTTTGTGTAGTGGACATGGCTGTACGAATTAAATGTTAAATAAAGAATATTTCAATGAATCAAACTTTTGATTTTATTTTTAAGAATAATTCTATTGGTTTAACTCGCTATTTAAGAATATTAAAAAAAACTCGTCAGACATTTAGAGCCCTGTTATAAAGGTCAAATGCTTAGTAAATGTTTTTTTTTGTACATCCACTACTGTTTCCAGGCTGGCTAGGCCTGTCATAGCTTCATTTGTATTATAATTTAGGACAAGCACAACATCCAGTCCCCGTTAATTCATCAACGTTAGAGGGTAAACTCTCATTCCACAATTGATAAATTTTTCGGCCGTGCCGGGAATCTAACCAGGCACCATTAGCTCAGTAGACAGACACGCTATCGACTGAGCTAGTGTGTCGTTGAAACTGTTATTTTCTCTATTTCTCTGAGCTGCCAACAATTGCCATAAGCTGGATCAGTGGGGTTGGGGCAGACAAAAACACATTAATTGAAATAAACCTGTAGACAAATTATTCCTGTATTGAAAGGGGGTATTTTTTCATCTAATCAAAGGTGTTATTTTTAAAGATTTATATTAACAACTCTTAAACTTCTCAATTTCAAAAAGTAGAAATTGTGGGAAACATGTATTAGCATGTACCTTATATATTTCTACATGCATCATTCAGACTGTGGAAGAAACCAGTTTGAATCATAGTCTGATGTACCGAGGGTAGTTTACCTAAATGATTTCCCACTCGTCCTTTATACAAATTTGAGTTAATTTCCTATAAAATTCCAACTTCTTGATATCCCCCCCCCCCTTCACCAATATCATAATAAGTATGTGTACCACCTGAAATAGCAGTGAGACGGGGAGGGTGGGGGATATTCATGCACATGAGGAACCAGGTAGATGTAGTAGAATATAAATAATGTCTTGTTTCATGTTGCTACAATTTACAATATAATTAACTTGTAAATCATAAGAAATGAGAAAATGGTTTCATAAAACAAGTAAACACTTGTAATTACAACAATTAAAGTAATACTATAGTTTAGTTTTATAAAACTACTTGTAGGAGTTGGACCATGTGGCCACAGAACCAGGTTTTGTCTACAATTAAATCAAATTCGATTTTTATTTGGTTCTGATTTTATTATTGACATGACCACTATAGGTTAATAGTAGGTTTACTTCATAAAAAGAGAGTGAAACATTATATTTCTCCTTCAATCATTTAAACAGTCATAGCCATAGAAAAAGGGATAGGCCTAAATATAAAAACGCCACTCTAATATTGGCAAATAGAACCTCATCGCTAGCGCTCGCGGCGTTAGTGCCTCAAAAGAAAATATTCGAAGCCGGACGTTAAATTTGGAACACAGCGCATTTTCTATTGTGGAAAGTTAATTATACAATTCAATCAAATGTTGCTAAATCCATTGTCTTGTAAATAAACCACTTTATAAAATGTGAAATCTAGCTAAACACTTTAAAATAAACGACATATCGCTAACAAAACAGTAACGGAGAATTTTACATAGACTTCACACTTTGTTTTCCATAGATTTCACGTCCACGCATGTGCATTCCTCTTTGACGTCTGCTCCTAACTATAGTGCCCCAAACTAGTTTACGGAATAAGCTAGTTTCCTATCAGTAGCGTACCTATGAGCGGCTTGAGGGGGCCCAAGCCCCCCTACCGTAGTTTTGGGATGCCCCAAGATCCAGGCAGAGCCGAAGATAAATTTAAAAAATGGGGCAGTATGACCAGTTAAACATTGTTGGCAAAGGAAACATCAGGTGAACAGACATAGTATCACCAAATGTATTTATTTAATAGGAGTGGACTATCTTTTATGGAATGGAAGTGGGATATCTTCACTCTCTGAAAATAGTATTCTTTGATCAATAGGATTAACCCCTTGCCTCTCTTTCAGTGCCAACGTTTCTTCATAAGATTATTGTTAACAAATACCAATTTTAAAAAACTTCTAGGTGCATATAATGGTAAAAAAAATTGCTTCCGGCTATTTGGGGACACCTCCTCCGAAACCCGTCTTGAGCCCACCATACTTCAAAATCCTGCCTACGCTACTGTTTCCTATAAGAGTGTCCACCCCATGATCATAGCCATTGAAGGTGAAACAAAGAAAATTGCTACCACAAGATATTTCAAACATGAACTAAGAAGCTAATAATTATTATCGTTTACGTTTGCTTGTATAATGGCGTTTAATTGGCTATATTGTATTCATCACGCATTCTCATTGGTTGATACGTCTTAAGATAAAAGATTATTCAACGCATAACGTAATATAAGTTAAATCAACTTGATGCTTTGTACACTATTTACTGGGGTTAGCGGCGGGTCATGGTTGTTAGTTAGCTCGTGGTTTCAGATGTACACACCCTCGAGTTGCGGTGACTGCCCAACGGAACAAGAGGCTTCCCACCCTTATTTGTGGGGTGAGAGCACTTAGGCAAGTCTCAACCAGGTACCCTACTTAAAATCAAGGCGCAATTCGAACACAATCATTTTTTAAATATTAAATTCACGATTGTGTTATTTATTTCAATGACTCATCACATTGCAGTGCTAGATTTTAAATGAAAATAATATTTACTTATTTTCGCTACAGTGAAGTATTTCTATCCTAAAATTTGGTGTCCAAAAAAATAATATACAGTTGTTAATTACGTCACATAGTCATAACAATTATATGTAACGATCACAATGTTCTAGCTCATGGTGTGATAAATTCCTCAAAGTTCGAACATGTTTATTTGCAGCCAACATTGACAACATTTCATTTTATTATTTGTGTTATTTTATAGTAATTGATAATATCTATCAAAAATGACAGCTGCAGATCACATGACTTGATGTATCGATGTATTAAAATTGTTCTAGTAACTTTAGTAACTAACTTCTACTGTTCTTCCTACCAAAATTATACTATACCTTTATATTCTCTTGACATTTGGTGACCCTATCTTAATTGTGGTTGGGAACCTTTTATTAATGCATCCGTCTGCAACGGAACTTCTACACATGCGCAAAATTTAAACAAGGAACAAAGATAAATTTGTATTTAGCCTATCGTTTAAGTCAGTTTGAGGTTGAGATAATGAATTATTATACAACATACCCCACACAAACCTAAGCTAAAATTAAAATTGTCATGTTTAAAACCATACTACATTAGTATAGGCTACTTCTATTAATTATTGTGTGTATTAGTACATTTAGTTATGTTTCTAGTTTAATACTCACGCATGTGCAGATACGCCCTAAACGGTACCTGCAGACGCTTGTCATATGCATTGCTTCTGAGTTCTCGTCAAAATATTTCAATTGGTGTCATTGTAAATAATTTTGTTTATTTACTTAGTATTATGTCTGTCAATAAAAAGATTGAAGAAGCCTTAGATCATGTCAGAGCAGCAGAAAAGAGGTGAATCATATGCACATTTTCCTTAATATCTACCTTTCTATATTGTTTTATTAAGTCCTATCTTTTAATAATATTTGCCTTTTCAATTCGTTTCCTACTTCCTTTCTGTGTCTCAAATATTACATCCTTCTATTTGTCTCCAATTTCATCATAATTGAGCTGTCATCGTTCAAATGTATTTCATGAAGAGGTTTTAGACATTCTAATACTAAGCTATTTTTCAAACTAATACCTGGTACCTATGATCCTTTTCACAAAGAGACAATCTGTTTTTTATTTTAAAAGTAGGCATAGGTATATATTTTTATTATTTTTCGCCGCACCTTACTAGTTTGTTTTATAACCGTTCAGGATAGGAATTGGAAAGGTTGAATTTAGAGGAAGTTAACTCGCATTTCCGTGGAGGGAGGTTGGAAAACATTTGGAGAATAACCACCCCCATTTCGCCCAACCGAGATTCGAACCTCGATCTCCTTATCCTCGGCATTCCAGCTCAACACAAACTAACGTTTTAGTTGACTACACCACCGAGGCGGGCTTAGGTCTATATTAAATGTAGGGATGTGTTGGATATTTCATGTACCTGGTAACAATCGTTCCAGTTAGACTTTCAGAACAATTACAAGTTGCCGATACTGTTCCACCACCAATATATCTCAACTCTCGCCAAATCATAGATATCAATGTCGGAAGGGCGATAGAAGTCGGCTATCCCCAAAAAACATTGTTTTTAAATAGTAAGATGAGGCCATTTCATTAATGACTTGAAGCTTAAAATAAAAACTTATTCTTAAAATTTGTTAGCCTTAAGTTAATATCTATCATCCATATGAATCATCTCGGTTTATTTAAGATTTTACTAAAAATCGGTCGCTAAGTAAAATATTTTCAACTTTCTACAAAGCTTAATGTGGGTAATTAACTAGTTTTAAAGGTTTTCTGTGAGAAAAAAACTTTGATTGTTTCATCACTTGATTGTCATTAAGTATCCTACACCGGGGTAATGCCACGTATCGGTACTTATTATTTGTTGGATATATAAAACAAAATAAAAAATTAATAGCAGCACCACGTAAGATCGGTAGGGAAAACATGTGAATGGCAAATGCGATTCTCGTAACTGGAACAGTTGAGGAGCGTCGGTATTGGTATCACCCGATACGACCACCAGTACCGGTGCGTGGTAGAAAGTGAGAAGGAGAAATCCTTACTGATCCACTGGTATCAACAACGAATGACAAGCGGTTCCACGCCGTTGCACAGGGAGACTACGTTCCATTCCATCATCATCGACACGTCCCCAACACCCTCACACATTTCTACTTTAAACCCCACGATGTAAAGGTTGTCGAGGGCACTGTGCTTAAGACTAACGATTTTAGGAGAGAGTGGTTGAGAGGTCGCGAACTCTGAGGTTCTACTGGCACAATCAAATTCACTTGGTCCAGTTTTTTAAATGCTTTTCCACTCATGAGTCTTTGAACAAATGTTTTGTGAAATGAGTGCTGCCACCAAATTTGAGTTCCGCAGCAATTTATTTTCAAGCCTTATGGTCCTGTCATATCATAAAAAAAAGTATACAAATAGCAACTTAAAGAAAACCTCAATTTTACCAAAAGTTTGCTATAAGATCTCTTTAGTTCTATAATTAATGTCAAGTATAGTATATAAGTGTTTTTCTCTCAAAATTGGTTACAGTAGTACAAAATAAAGTTTAGAAAAAGTTGTTTAATTTGGCCTCTGGTACTTAGCTTTTCCAACATTTAGTAAAAGTTCTTATAATTTCTAAATTCTTGAAAAAAAATCATCAATTTCTAGCACTTTTAAAACTCTTTTTCCAAGTATTTAAAAAGGAACCTAATTCCCGTTTTTTCTGATCGGCTCTGCTTAGGATAAATCTGATGCGCTAATAGCCCCAGTGACCCGCTTCAGCAGCTGCATGGTCTAACGCACTACTCACACGTTAGGATAGACTGCCGATGACGGGGAGATAGAGGTTCAAATCTCGTTCGGGTGTACTGAGTGTAGTTTTTCCAAAATGGTGTTCCACTCTCTTTTCATGCAAATGTGGGCACAGTTCCTTTAAATATAACCTTCCTAATCATTAAAACCATTAGCGTAATGAGTATGTTAAAGTACAAAGCCCCAACGGCTAGTAAAAGACGGTGCTTAAAAAAAATCTCTAGTAGTGTGTTAGTTCCCAATATTAACTAAAGTTTCATGCTCTAAATTTTACGAGTGTTTTATCTTCTCCTCTTTAGTCTACAAATTATTAAAACAATGCTGAGTCAAGATATCGCAGAGCCACGCTAATGATTAAATAATTGTGTTTTAAATTGCCGGGCTTTCATGTGTCTTTTAACTAAAGTGGTTAAAAAATAAACTTACATTTTTTTAATACTGTGTTTGGGTTATACGCCTATGTCCTAATTACACTAATGGTTTAGGAATTAGGAAGGTTTAAATTGAGAGAAAGTGCACCCGCATTTGTGTGGAAGTAGAGCTGAAATCCATTTAGGAAAAAAACAAACTAAGTACATCTGAAAGTGATTGGTCCTCCACCGTGGTTCGGATCCCACGTTAAACTGTAGGTCCTCCATTTCATTTCCCAATCATCCTACCATAACACATTAGCGTAAGTGCGTATAACCCGAACGGGTAGTAAGATGCGGTGATAATAAATAACTAATATTACCGTAGGTACGTTACTTGTTTGTTTCATTTAAATGGGTTTATTAAGTTACATTTTGTGCTAAATTTCAGCCTGAAAACTTCACTTTTGAAGTGGAGACCAGACTTTGAAGAGGCGGCAGATGAATACAGTAAAGCAGGTAAGTTTTAATGTCTCACTTGTTTATTTTAACCAAATAGCATGATGTAATAACTCTCATCTTAAAAGAACTATAATATATTATCGATTATAGGACTACCACCTCTATTTAATGTATTAAGTTACCTGCTAAGACTATTAAACATAAATACTGTACATACATACCTAATTATGCCATTCCCTTACAGGGTTGGCCAGGAACGGTGCGTCTAGCTCAAAAGACAACTCCATACTTAATCAATCCTCACTATCTTTCTCCACACCTCCCTATCCTTGCATACTCCCTTCTCTTCTACAACATCCATACACCGAGTCTTACGTGCTCCTTTATCCTTAAAACTATTAATGTTTCTCTTTTTCACACATTTGTCTACAACATTTAGCCATTTACATGGCTTACTCCTTCATTTTTATCCACACACTCTACCTTCATATATATTCTTCATCACTCAATCCACACTTATCCTCTCAACAAGCCCAAACTAACGTAAGACACTTCTTTTCCATTGACCTAATGGATTCCCTTTCAAACTGCACCCATTCATTACTGACTGTCCATACGAGTTTTTACACATACTTTATTTTTAATATCTCATTCCAACCACACTCACCTTGCTCTTGTGTTTCTCCTGACAAACCCACTCCTCACACAATGTTGTTTGTTGGCGTTAACACACTTGTACATACTGCCATATTTGCCTTATTCTTTGCAACAGTCTAGATCATACACAAAATCATTCACTTCTCCTTTACTAAGTTGACACTCATTTCCTGATCCGACTTTATTAAAAAAGAATCACCTTAGTTTTGGAGATATTTTATATGAAGATCAATTTTTCCTGTCGCCACATTTGAACAACTTAACGCATTCTGTAAGTTATTTTCATTCTCGGCCATTAATACGGCATCATCTGCATATAACAGCACTCGTCCATTTGTACGCCAACCGCATCTCATAAGCACCCCTCTTACACTCATCCATGAAAACCATGGACAACCATGGAGGCATAACACAACGCTGTCTAACACACTGTTCATTGTCAATCGGTTCGCTCAGAGCTTCATCGACCTTAACACACGCTTTACTTCCATCATACACCGTCATAATCGCATTTACTAACCATGCATTCACACCATACTCTCAGAACATTCCATTACATACTCCTACTCACAATATCATACGCTTTCTTCACATCAACGAATGCACAATAAAATTTCTTCCTTACTGCCATACATTTCTCAAATCAAGATTCTTTTAGCATAAGCTAATACCTTATTTTTGTGAAACAATATTCACTATTATGATAGCATGAAGTAACATAAGTTAAGTCGTTTCTCATTTTGATTCCTGGTTACATAAGCTAATAAACTTTTCAGCCAAAAAATAATAATTCTTTATTCGGTATCGAAAGAATTTTTTTTATCGGGCTATAATTTGTGTTGAATTGTGTATCTAAAAAATGTTTCATCTGAAACCACCTGATGTTTTTATTTATAGCAATTAATAGTTTGAAACTTACAGGGCCTGGTGTAGTTGTGTCAGCCATCACCGAGTGTTTCTTGTTTCAGCTCACCTGTTTTAGAAACTTACAGGGCCTGGTGTAGTTGCGTCAGCCATCACCGAGTGTTTCTTGTTTCAGCCACCTGTTTTAGAAACGGGAAGTCACTGGAACAATGCAGGGAATGTCTAATGAAAGCAGCGGAATGCAACAAACAGAAGAGGTCGTATCCTTTTGACGGCTAAACAATGTAATGTGACTCATGCGATCTTATGACACAATAATTCCCAACTGTAAAGGTGTAAATTGACCCATAATTCTTTGCAATGCAAACTTAAAACTGCTTTCTATAACCATATTTTATTTATTTTTTGTTAAAAATATCTTCTTTGTTGTTATAACGGTATATTTTAACAATACATGCGTAGTCTTGATCATGGTTGTGGAGTCTGAGTCATGGAGTTCAGTCTTGGATGGAGTAGGGAGTCGATAAAAATAATTAGAATTCGACCCAAGAATAGAAACTTATAATATTATTTAATAACCTTACCCTAGATTGGGATGTTTATTTAAAACTAACATAACAGTGTTGAAATGAATTGAGGGAAAGAACTGGACTGGCTAACCTGTTTGACGAGTTAGTAAACAGTTGGATAGAACGCACAACAACCTGTCCCCGCGATGTGTGCTCGACAACTGGGCTGAATTGAACTATAAAGGGTTTTAATTTATGACTACCGCGACTGACTCGTTAAGATCTACTCAGGGGCAGTCACTCTATCCGCCATCGAGGCCACACAAATTAGAACATCGGGTACCTGTGTTGGAGGGCAACAGTCTCGCCCAAGATACCTGGTTTGAATCTTTGGAGGTGTCGGCCGAGCCATTGTTTAGGTATTCCTCACTAAGCCAGTTCTCTCACGAGTGCATATGGCCAAGTCCTTGTACTTGGAGGTTGTATACGTCCAACTTGTAAGTGATATCTACTTCACAAAGCTAAGTTGCATATTTGATATGTTGCATAGTCATTGGGTAGTAGTCTGGTTTTTCCTTCCTAGTTTTTAACTGTAAGACAGTTGGTATGTGTTGTGTTTTAATCCATTTTCCCACCACATCTCGCGTCTCGTTCAGGCAATATATAAATTGTTACTTATATTTAATAGTTTCCTTAAGTATATATCAGATTATTTCATGCTGCAAGGTAATTGCGTTTTTATTAAGTTTTTATTATAGTTGGGTCGAATAGACTGTTTTACGGATCCAAATCTTGGAAAAAAATTATGAACATACGAGGAAATATAAATATTTAATAGAATAATATAAAATACAAATAGTAACTATTATAGCATTCATACATTCAGCTAAGTGTTAAATTACTGGTCTGGGTCCTGGTTGTTAAGTTAATATTATAATTATAATTGGTTCTGAAGCACCAATAAACAGTACCTATTAAAGCTCTAAGAGAAATTTCACTTGAAATATTGTAAAAAATTAAGGATTTGAGTCTTGAATCTAAAATTTTCTTGAATCTCTAAAACCAAATCAAGTGAAATTGAATAGCGGTCTAGGGGTAAGGTTTCAGACTTCTATGCTGGCGGCCGGGTTCAATCCTTGGTCCCGGCACAGATTTATCTGATTACCAAACCCTTCCTTCACCTCTGACAAGACATCTTGTGAATGTGGGGAATGCCAGGCCTCCACCGTGGTTCGGATTCCACGTTAAACTGTAGGTCCTCCATTTCATCTCACAATCACCCTACCATTACACATTAGCGTAAGTGCGTATAACCCGAACGGGTAGTAAGACGCGGTGCTAATAATAATAATTTATTAAAAGAAGAAACATGGTTGAATTAATTTGGTTCTCCATTTCTTATTTAAATTATTTCTTTGCCATCCCTCTTAAATTCTAATTTCAAATATTTCCCCTTAAGCTGACTTTGGTCAAAATTGCTTTTCAAAGTGAATCCAAACCAAAGTTTATTTTAAGATTCTTAACTTTTCTCAAGTCATTTTGATATTTTCTACTGATAGGTATGGTGGTAATAGGTTAGATTAACTCTTGGGTCATTTTGTGAAGAGTTTCAAAGTGGAAAAATTTGGTAGGTATCAAATTTCTGAAAAGTATCTCTTAATTTGTATTTGTGAATATTTACACTGATAAATGATACATGCAGTCGAGAATCTTAAAAAAAACTCAACTTTCAAAATAAAAAATTTCACATTATAAGCTAAAAAATTGGCATGTTTTAAATAATCTTATTACTCTTCACACAAACAAATGTTTTTGGTACAGGTGTATCGACCAAGCAGTTCTAGTGTGCAAGGATCTAGGAGACTTGCGAGCAATCGCTGATCTAGCGGAGCGTTCCTGCAGTCTGTACCAGCAACATGGCTCCCCGGACTCTGGAGCAGCGGCTCTCGACAAAGCTGCCAAGATTCTGGAAAAAGATCATCCAGAGCTTGCCTTAAGACTCTACCAGAAGGCCGCAGATGTTGTCATAGTAAGTAGCCGGCAACGGAGGGAGGGGAGGATTAGCATTACTGTTGTACCGAGCCTCGAGCTAAAGGGGGCCCCGCAAGCCATCCTTACGGACTATTTTAATTTAGTAGGTTTGAATAAAAACAACTAATAAATATTTCGTTAAGGATTGCTTTATAAACTTAGCCAGCTCTTTCTTGCTTGATCTTTCAAGTGCGGTACATAAGCTGCAACTAGAAGAGAGAGAGAGCAGAGGTGTGCATAGCACTTAGAACTAGTTCACCCTCCCACTAACAGTTGCTGAAGAGAAGAGAGCATTCAGAGCAAGTTTGCTATGATTACAAATTACACATGAGCTACGATGATACAAGACCATCTTAACAGTTTGACCCTTCTCACTCTAGAACACAACATATCGCACAGTATTGACTTTAGTGACGTAATTAAAGACTTTGCTGCGGCTAAAGTGAGAAGATATGCTGTCATTATTGGTTAATCGACTAATAGGAAGTAAGTCAACTACTAGATTTATCAGCTATCAAATATAACATAGCTCTAATATTTAACAGGTTTTTTAAACTTTTTTTAATCCTGCCCCTGTAATTGTATTAAGCAGGTGGGGAGAGGGGTTTCAAAAATTCTTAATGTAATGGGCCTCAAATTTCTGTCACCGACCCTGTGAGTAGCTATAAATATTGGTGTATTATCTTTGGAAAGAGCCGGTGTATTAATAGGTCTGACATTCGTCATAAAAACTAGTTTAAGAGTTTTAAGAACCCGCCTTGGTCGCCTAGTTAGCTAATGCGCTAGTTTCATGTTGAGCTAGACTGCCGAGGACGGGGAGATCGAGGTTCGAATCTTGCTCGATGAACGGGGAGGGGGAGAGGGGTTCCTAAATGGTCTACTACTTTCCCTCCACGCAAATACGGGTTCACTTCCTCTATATTCAACCGTCCAAATTCCTAAACCATTAGTGTGATTAGTACTTAGGCGTATAACCCGAATGGGTAGTAAGACGCGGTGCTAAGTATTATTATCATTATTAATAGTGTTAATAATAAAAGAGCATGTATTACTCGGTGTATGGATGTTGAAGGGAGTATATAAGGATAGGGAAGTGTGGAGAAAGTTAGTGAGGATGGATTAAGTACGGAGTTGTTGTTTTTTGAGCTACATGTTTTGGGGAAATGTGGGTTTCCCCCTTCACAGTGATGACTTAATGGCCGGGGGACTTGGTTTTGGGTCTGTTCTAGATTTAAGTTAGTTTATAAGTCGTGTGCTGAAAGTAGGTTCAGATAAATTTTAAAAACCCGGTCAAATCGGGGGTTGTAACAAATTTATTATTTAATAGAAATATAGATAATATTATTAATTTCAGATTGAAGATAGCCCAAGGCAAGCTGCTGAGTTTATGAGCAAAGTAGCACGCCTCATGGTAAAACTTCAAATGTAAGTTGTTGTTTTAATTATCCTTTAGACCATCATATTTCAACATTATATTGTTTACTTTAATCCTGCACCATCAACAGATGATGTTTATGAAAGTTAAAACTAGCGATAAAGATACAAATTAGGGGTGCAAGAAGCTTCGACAATTACACAGTTTTGGTGCGATAAAAATATTGATGGATAAAATATTCAATTTATGGTCATTTGCGAATACAAATTAATATTCATGTGGAAAAAATTTGAAGCAGGCCCCGGTGTAATTGTAAGTTGTGATAATAGCATGATTTATCAGATTTAAAAAAAAAAAATTTACAAACAATTATATGATAAAAAAATCGAGTGATTTTAGTGCATATACAAATAATCATAGTTTCATAATTTCTTAAATCATAAAACAACTATTAAACTTCGATTCTGCTTGGATAACATTTTATATATTCGATTCGAGTTTGTTTAGAATTAATAAAGTTAACTTTGCACACCCCTTTTACAAATGAATTTTATAGAAAAGAACTAGGTTAAGAATTGTTAATTTTCAGGAGAGCAAATAAAACTAATTTAGTTTTATATGCTTCAATGAAAGATTTTCAGTTTTTAATCCAGTTTGGAGGCCAATGTATGAGATCTAAGAGAAACAGAATTTACTCTTGCGCACACATTTTATACACTTTTAAACCTTTTAGGCTTAGTTTCTTTCTCCAATTAACTATTACAATTTAAGAGATATTAACAGAATCAAAAATTGATATGTCTTATTGTGAATAATAATGTTGTGTAGGATTTCATTTATAAATTGCTTACCCCTTCAAAAAAATAGCCCGGAAATATAAAAAAAGTCATACTGTGTGGGCCGCATTTAAAAAAAAATCTGACTAGATGAAGTAAAAAAAAACTAAATTATTTTAAAATCTGTCCTGTTATAAAAAGAAAATTAAGAATACATAAAATGTCAACGATTTAGCCTCTATATTTTCAAAAAAATATGAACATTTGTGTTTGTTTGGGTCATTTTGAAAAGTCCATATTTCCATAGAGTGTGTCCTTGAGATGTGATCATTACTTTTTTACCTTTCATAATAGAGAACATCTGTTCACCCGCTTACGTGCTGCCAAACATTTCTCGTATTTGGTGTGCAAAAACAATTCTCGGGAATCGAATTATGTTGAATAAATAATACAAATTTAGTGCACTAACGTAACTTGCTAGATTTCCCCAAATAATTCTCATTTATCATAATCTCAAAAGGTTTGTTTCTACGTAGTTTATAAAACATATTAATTGGACTTCATTGTCTGTTGGTTCATTTGAAGGTTCGCAGGTCACACATAGTTATAGATAAGGTTACACGCAAGTTTTACATGCCGGTATTAAAGAATTTAAAGGATTCATTCTATTTTTAGTCGATCACTAAGTAAATTAGATTTATATTTGAAATGTTGTAGCTCTGCATTGGCTCAAATATGTTGTGATGCCTCTACCCAGGTATGACCAGGCTGCAGATGTCCTCCGTAGGGAAATGGGTCTCCACCAAGAGTCTGATAACATACCTGCGATGGGTCGGTTAACCGTGGCGATGGTTCTGGTGCAGCTGGCTCGTGGCGATTATGTCGGGGCCGAGAAGGCTTTCAAAGAGTGGGGCAACTGCTGCGATGCTCCTGAGGTGCGTTTATAATCTTGCAGTGGAACACACTATGGGGGGAAAATTTGGTGGATTGCATTACTCTTGACTTGAGTCTTCAAAACTACGGTACATTTTTAGTTTGTCGAAAAATTTAAAAGTGTATTTTAAAAAATCAAAACAAATTGGCATAAATAAAATAATGAATTTATATTTTAAAAAATGTTGTTTTGTTCTTTTATAAAAAAATTTACATAAATTAAGCTAAATTGTCATATTATTTTTTCTAAGTGCACGGATCTATTGAATTTCTCAAAAATTGCATTTTGAGTTCAATCTAAGGCCTTTATATTTGGATCCAAGATTTTTTTTTTTTTTTCGATCCCTCTCTAATTTCAAATTTCCTGAATACTATAGGATTCAAGCGTCCCATCTCTAATTATTATACAGGCCTACACAAAGTATTTAAAAAAAATGATGTAACCATTGAGTAAACCTAAACAAGCCGACAAGGAGTACTTTAGCCTTTCACGAGGTGTTTCTTGAATAAAATCCTGAAGAATCTAAATATGTGTGGAAACGCATTGCTTAGGTCCAAACCTTAGAAACGCTGCTGCAAGCCTATGACGAGGAAGATGCTGATACGGCGCGTACCGCTCTCAACAACCCGTTCATAAAGTACATGGACGTCGAGTACGCTCGTCTCGCTCGAGATTTGCCTCTTCCACAAGGGATTGCTTCCATCTCTAAACCAACCGTAAGGGGGATTGCTGCTCCTTCCTCTGCGTCTGATTCAGAGGTATTCATATATGTGCACATCATCATCATCATCATCATCAACAATTTCCAGGCTGTGACCGGGTCACTTTAGTAAAATACCTCCACCTTCCTCTATTTTTCCGATATCATTCCTACTTTAATTGTCTCCATTCTTCTCCTCTCACTTTAACACCTTTTGTTAACTGCTCTTCTCATCTCTTACTTTGTCTACCTTGGAGTCTTTTTCCTTCATACTTCATTCCTATATTGTTTGATTTTTTTTCATTTTCTTGTATATGTGCACATATGAGGTACATAAAGAAATATGACCTTCTTTAGATAGTTAATTGTAATTTAATATTTAGCACCGCGTCTTACTACCCGTTCGGGTTACACGCCCTTACGCTAATGTGTAATTGTAGGGTGATTGTGAGATGAAATGAAGGACCTACAGTTTAACGTGGAATCCGAACCACGGTGGAGGCCTGGCATTCCCCACATTCACAAGATGTCTTGTCAGAGGTGAAGGAAGGGTTTGGTAATCAGCTGGGAAGGTTGAATTAGAGGAAGTGAACCCGCATTTGCGTGGAGGGAGAGTGGAAAACCATTTAGGAAAAAAAAAAAAGAAAAAAAAACGGTTCACCCGACCGAGATTCAAATCTCGATCTCCCCGTCCTCGGCAGTCGAGCTTCAACACGACAAGCGTGTTAGCCAACTACGCCACCGAGGCGGGTAGTTAATTGTAAGACTACAAGTGGTACCTAGTGTTTAGTTGGAAAGGTGGCTGGAAACATGTAAAGGGACGGATCTAAGTTATAGAGCCAGTGGCTAATAACCCCACTTTTTCTGTAGGAAGCCAAGAAACCAGATTCCGGTGAATTGGGTGGCGATCAAGATGATGATGATGATGATGAATTTGCAGGAGGCTTGTGCTGAAAAGTGGTATGTTTTCTTTAACTATGTTTGTAATATTAGTGTGAGACATTGGAGATATCTATAATATAAATTGCAACAGTATTCTTATTTTTCAGAATATGAAAAAAAAGGAGCCAATTATTTTGCCATCTAAGTCTTTAATTTAAAGTAGCTCAATTAGGGATGAAAGGGAATGACATTTTTATATCAAGACTGAACGGGAAATGAGTCAAAATATCGAGAACGGGAAATTATAAAAATGACGCTGTAGATTAATTCTAGATTTAAAAAATATATTGGTTTTTAAACTAATATGGTAATACTTGTAAAAACTTTGACATTATTAAATATAGTAAAAATAAATACATCATAAAAACATAATATAGATAGGGGTGTGCAAATAGCATTATTTACTTAAACAAATATTGAATAGGACAAATTAAAAAATTAATTTTAATACATTATTTTTATTAGTTAATCTCTCTTGAAAATGATATTTTATATATTTTAACCTCTCTTTCTCTATGTTCCACCCCCCACCCCTGTCACCTCATCTCATTCAGTAGCGTGTTTGTCTACTGAGCTAAGGGTCCTGGGTTCAATTCCCGGCATGACCAAAAGATTTATAATAGGTGAAATGTTAATTTACCCTTTCACAGTGATGAGTTAACAGACGGGGACTGGATGTTGTGCCTGTCCTAGTCTTAAGTTATATTATAAGGTAAATGAAGCTATGACAGGCCTAGCAAGCCGGTAGTGGAAAATATATGGCTTGAATAAAAACTGACCACATTATGGAAACAGTCATGGTTGAAAAAAAATATATATTTTCAAAGACAGTATCTAAACACACGGACAATTTTGATTTTAAAATGTTTGCCTCAACTACGTACTCTTTAGAATAGTTAATTATGCTCATATGCTAGAATATTTTTTTAATGACTTACATCTTATTTGAAATGATTTCTGCCTCATATTTTTAAGATTATAAAAACAATTGGTTTTTCATTTTTCAGGATCTCTTCAAAATGTACCTATGTTTCGATCTCGCTTTGTGTCATAGAATTCAACAGTTTTGTGCGTTAAACTTCATATTATGATAACATTTTTAGATTACTTATTTATTACTACTGGTGAAGGGTGTGTCTGCTAAGTCAACTTTTTCAACTCAAATACATCTAATATTCTCAAAATCATATCAAAGTTCAAATATTTTTTGTTAATTGTTTTATGCTAGAAAAAAAAATTAAATTGTTTATGACTATGCACTGAAATTATGTGGAAAATCTTTTACGGCACAATAGCTCATAATATTTTGTTTTATTCTGATAAATCAAGTTATTATCACAATTACAATTCAATTACTTATATTATATTTGGAAGAAGGTAAGATTTATTCACTTAAATATTAATTAACAAAGTATACGACAGCTCTGAATGTTAATAATTGTCCATAAATTGAGAATTTTAGCTGACGATGTTTTTATTGGCAGTTTGTCAAAGCTGGAATTTTTTTATTTTTTTTAAGAAAAGTCAAAGCTGATATTTGTTTTGAAGCAAAGTTAAAGTTTCGCACACCCTTAATTACTGGTCTAATTACTTTAACACAAGTAATAATTGTGTAATGAGTGGAGATCTAAACTTATGAATAAGTAACAACCAGCAAGCCAGGAGGAAATGCAGTTGTAAGAAAAATTGTTTTCAAGATTTTTTTTTTTAAGTATCATTGATTTTATATGTTGTTTTGTTGAGATTTGTATATAGATAAGCAAATGTAATAAATATTGACTTGTTTTGGATAACACTATGTCTCTCCATCTACGTTAGTTCAGTGCTATTGTGCTTGAATCAGACCCAGGAGATTGTAGTTCGAATCAGGCGATTGTTTTTTTTTTTATCGCCATGATTTGTTTTTCCATCACTTTCCCTGCTAATTTAAAGTCAACCTGTGGTTTATTTTATTTTATATATCTTTCTTAGCCCTTTGATACTAGCTTATGCTAAATAAGACAATATTTTTAAATTCCTAGTGTATAAAATCAAAATTATGGTCCTTTATTATGTTAGGAAGAAGGTACAGGAAAGGTGGATAAAACGCATAAAAGGAACAAACACAATAATTATGGCTTTTACAGTGAAAAGAAGAACACAGTTCACACTTTACACTGCTGCCCCTGGACAAAGAGGACCTCTTAAATAAAATCGATCTTTACCACCCAATCCCCCAGCCTAGGTTTCATTCTATCAGAACTCATCAGGCGAGAGAGTGAAATGTGCAACACAACTTCCTAGATATTACCTCTTTGTCCAACGGCAGCCGTGAAAAGTGTGAACTGTGTTCTTTATAGAGATAGATGATTATTTAGTAAAATAACTGCATTTAATTTCGTGTTCCCTGGTTACAATCTTTTTTTCCGTCCACCCTTGCTGCTTGTATTCACAATTTTTACATTTCTTACAAGGCCCTAGCTAGCCAATCATTTCAGGGCAAAGGGGNCAGGGCAAAGGGGGGGGGGGGCGTTGGCGGGGACATCCCCCAATTGCCGGAGGCTGGAAAAAATTCTAAATTATATGAAGTTCTAGAAGCTCTCTGAAGTGTTAATGGCAACACAGCCTCCTAATTTGTACTTTTACCTCAATTTTGATATTGTTTGGACCATTAATAAAACAATATATATTTTGTTCATAAAATTTCGGGGGGAAGGGGGTAACTTTGACTACAACCTTGTCAACTGTAAAAGTTCAGGCCTCTAGGGATGTGATATCTTAATTTCATTCATTTATAGACATTTGCGAAGCATGTTTTATGAGTTTGAATCGAACCAAATACTATTCCCAAATTTTGAATATTTATCAAATCGAATCATATCCTAGTTAAATCAACTATAGTTAGTTAAAAAAAATAGAATTAGGTCAAATACTCTATTTTACGAATCTGAATCTTGCAAAAAATTATGAACATTAGAGGAAATATAGCTTATATCTTTTTTATTTTTTTATTCAGTCCTATCCATTCAGGTTATACGCTTAAGTACTAATTATGCTAATGGGCTTGGAATTGGGAAAGGTTGAATATAGAAGAAGTTAACCCATATTTATGTGAAGGGAGATTGGAAAACCCCCTAGCAGCCCCCCCCCCTTCCCCCAGTTCACCTGAGCAAGATTTGAACCTCGATATCTCCATCCTCGGGAGTCAAGCTCAACACAAAATTAATGCGTTAGCTAATAAATCGTAACCAATTGTTAACATTCTTCTTATAATCCATTCATTATAACATTCATACATTCAGTTAAGTGTTAAATTACTGGTCTGGGGCCTGGTTGTTGAGTCCATCCTATAATTATAATTGTTTCTGAACCAACAATAAGCACTATTAGAGCTATAAAATAAGTCTCACTCGAAAAATTGAAAAAAAGATAAGGATGAGTCTCGAATCCCCAAATCTTGAATGTGCTTCAGGATTTGAGTGCCCATCCCTGGTTTTTGACTTTAGTTCTCCAACATGAACACACGATAAATTGTAAATTATTTCAATATGTATATCTTTACTCCTCAAAGATAACAAATATGTTATGTATTGTTCAAGGGCTCCTATTATAAGATGTACAAAGGTTTTATAAAGGCTTTTTTTGGGGAGCGGGGAGGGGGGGGGGAAGTGTGGTTTATTTTCTGGTCAATATAGTAATAAATAATATAATTTACTTTACCTCACAGGAATTGAGTTAGCGAATAAAAATTAATATTATCAACGCTTCATATACCTCTATTTGATAACTCGCTCATTTTTACAATATATTTAACCTTCTAATTTACTTTCATTTTTACATTTTTGTAAATATTGTTGAATTTATAGTGTGTATATAATTGTTAAAAGATTTTAAAAGTTGTAAGTTGATGTTCAAGAGGTATATTATTTGTTTTTAGAAGAAATGATTGTGTGATTTATATTTATCATCATCATCATCATAATCAACTGTTTCCAACCTGTGGCCGGATCAATTTAGTAAAACATCTCAATAATTCTCTTTGGCATCCTCTCTTTCTCCATCCTCAATACATGTCCATACCATCTCAGTCTTGCTTCCTCTACTATCTCATGTACCCCTACTCTTTCCAGGATTACTTCATTCCTAATCTTGTTTCTCTTCATTACAGATAAAATTCTCTTCACAGACTTTCTCCATTTCCATTTATCACTTTTCTTAAAGTACCAATAAATTTACAATCGTTGATATGTATTTGTCTTAAGATCAATGAAATTGCATTTGTTAGGGTTGTTTGAAGTCTAATTTTTGTATCCAAGGCCAAATCAAATATATTAAATATTCCCAAAGGTGCATCGAAGTGTGAGTTTTTGTATTGCTGTCTTATGTTGAAAATAAAATTGTGCAATTTTGTTTAAGGGTGGTCTAATGCAATCCTGATTAACAGGACTGAATTTTGATGACATATAATCTTTTATTTGGTTAATCACAAATAATGCTCATGTTTACATCAACTCTGTTCATAATTCCCTGGCTGTGAACACTTTTTTTTCATTATTTGGTCATGTTTTGTCATTTTGGATTTCTAGCTCATATTTTCTTTGTTTGTAATTTTTAAACATTTATGTTAAATAAGGTTTTATAATACCTTCAATACCGCTACTCAAACATAAATTTGGTCAACACGCAGTTGTTGGAATGAGAATATGAGCTATACAATGGACTTTGTATTCTCTTTTCTGATTGGTTGTAAAATACACATTCCTGGTGAGACTGTAACATGGGTAGAGAGGGTTGCGTTGGGAGGGGGTAGCTACTGTATTATCTCTGAACCAGATATTTGTAAATGGCTATTATATTTAGTAGAATGCAAGAGTTTATTTGTTAAAGGGCTTTTCATTTTATATATATATATATATAGTGCTGGAGAAAACTTGAGAAGATCAGGTGGACAAATGAAATCCTAAGAAGAATGGGTGGTAAGACAGCCATTTTGGATGTGATTCTTCTATGCAAACTGGATCAGACACATCCTTAGGAAGAACTTGTCTTTTGCACGACGTCATAGAAGGAAATGTTGAGGGAAGGAGGATTCAAATATTGGATGACTTGAAGGAGCTGAAGAATAAGGCAGAGGACAGGGCACATTGGGGGTCTTAAGTTCACTGACAAAAGGAATGAACTTGTCGTGAGACAGAACACTTAGTAATAATAGTTATCAGGAATTCTATGTTAAAGTAAGATGAACCACGAAACTTTGTAAAGTTCAGGGAGAAAAAAACTACTTTGCATGAATCATAAACATTGAATCACTTTTAAAAATTATAAATAAATTTGTCTGTTATTATTATTATTATTATTATTGGTATTATTGATGTAATGTTTTGCCCAAATTTACATTATAATGATAAAACATGACCTTTTTTCTAGTATTTAGGTTGACTAACTTTATTCAATCTGTTTTTGTATCACATTTAATTCAAAGTGTAATTTGAATTATCTAAATACAACACAGTCTTGATAATTCAAACATGAAATTGTCAAGGACGTTGGGATTAACAAGGGATGATAAAAAAAAAATCAATGGATAAAATCATTATCTAATAGCTTATTGATTATTATTTGTAAACTGCTTCTTATATGTTTGATTAATTTGGCTTTTAAACACATCTCTGGATCTTCACAACCTTTTTCTTTACATCGGTAAAATTACCCACAGGATACTTCCTAACTAGTTTAATTACGCGTGACCCGCTTCGGTGGCCGCATGGTGTAACGCACTACTCTCGCAGTAGACTAGACTGCTGATGATGGGGAGATCGAGGTTCAAATCTTGATCGGGTATATTCAGGGTGGTTTTACTAAAATGGTTTCTACTATAGATTCACACAAATGTGGATACACTTCCTATAAAAAAATATAACCTTCCTAATCCCTAAAACACTAATGAGTAATTAGTACATAAGCGTTTAACTCAAACAGGTAGTAAGACGTGGTGCTATAAAGACAAATACATGGCTAGCAAAGATAAGGCGATTGAAGTGATCTTTAGGACGGATAGAGTCGACTCGGATATATTTCATGAATTTTAAAAATTGAACCCGCCTCGGTGGCGTAGTTGGCTAACGCACTTGTCGTGTTTAGCTCGAGTGCCGAGGACGGGGAGATCGAGGTTCGAATCTCGGTCGGGTGAACTGGGGGTGGTTTTTCCTAAATGGTTTTCCACTCTCCCTCCACGCAAATGCCGGTTCACTTCCTCTAATTCAATCTTACCAATTCCTAATCCATTAGAGTAATTAGTACTTAAAGCGTATAACCCTAACGGGTAGTAAGACGCGGTGCTAAATATTATTATTTAAAAATTGACACCTGAACACGAGAATCTAACCCGAGACCCTTGACTTTAGCACACCAACACTCAAACCACTTAGCTATCACTCATAACTGGCAGAGGCTGTGATTTATCAAAATTTATGAGTATGATATGCTGTGGCTGTATCTTAACTCGAGATCATTTCTATCTCCAAATCTTTGCTAGTTGTTATCAATTTATTGTTCAAGTAAATGCTTTCTACATGTCATTCGCTTTCATGTACAATGCCATTTATACAAACGGCAGCACGGAGCTATTCCTGAGTCGTCGGTAGCTGTGGTATCAATGATAGTCGATATTCACATGTCCATCACAGACTTGGCCTCAGAATATGAGTGAAGAATGACCCTGAGCAAGGGATGATCCCAGTATGGCCAAGTGGTAGACATGCTAATCAAAGTGTTCTGGGTTTGAATCCAGTGTCCAGGTGTCATTATTACAAATTTACAAATATTTAATGTATTTCTTTTGTCCAACAACATTGTGCTGTAAACTCGCATAAAATACTGGCAATACGGAACAAGAACAACGGGTTATCGTGGTGCGATATAAAGAAGACGCCATTATGGCCATGAGTGAAGATGGGGGGAGTAGAACCAACGGAAGTCCCGATTACCGTCTTTACCACTAGCACAGGTTCGAGTTGGCAAGACTGTGTTGTGGTGTAAATTGTTTTATGCATCTGCGGTGACAATTTGTCTGAAACCGTAGTTTCTTTTTGTTTGGACGGAATTTGATGATAAATGTCTTGGAAAAGCAAATAATATTATTTGTATCTGAAACGACTTGTATTCTTAGTGTTGTCTAGGCCTACACATATTTATCATAACACATGTAAATTGTTTCTCATAATTTAGGATCATAAAATAAAGTTCTAGCCGCCAAGAAAGTAGAAATTGTTGTTAAAGTTTATTTAGATTTTTAAAATATCAAAAATAAAAAATAGAACGAAATAGTAAACTGTAACTTTAAAAATTAAGTATGGTAGATCCTACTCCTCTTAACATCATGTTATTCCCCTTCTTTCCCCCCCTCCCTCTGCTTAAAAAACCCCACGACAAACGCAAGTGCACTTTATACTTGAGCTTGTGTGAGCCTCAAATATTCAACACGAGCTTAAGCAAAATGTGTAATTTAACTTTGATCAAATTTATGCTTTAAATTTTCCTAATCATTAAGTTTTTTTTAAGTAACTCCAATCCACACTAGGTTACTCAGATATCTGAGTACACCATTTGGCAGTGGGCTCTGGACTGAGGAGAGGCTGAGTGAAGACACCTAGGTAGGCTCTTTGTATTGTGCATCACTGCCCTTTAAGAACCCCTCGCTGAGAACAGTACAGAACACAAAACTATCTTGGAAGCGTGATTGAGGCAAAAGGGTGGGAGTAGAGTGGATCTAATGAGACAAGGGTAGTGGGAAGAGTTGTTCTATAGGTGTGTAAGAAACTTGCTAAGGGGAAGAGAGATCCCCTTGAAGTGTTGTACAGGGCGTAATTAACACCCACGGCAGAAACAAGGACATTGAATGTAAGAGAGATAAGAAAACTGGAGGCCTTGGGAATGAGCTTTGTGAGGAGCATGCTATCTGTCACAATGAGAAACATAATTACAAATTAAGTTATTCGGGAAATAATGGAGGTAAAGGGAGTTCATGAGATAGAAGAGATGAGAGGAAAGAATAACAATGTGTTCAAGTGAGAGGAGAAGAATGGTGGAAGGATAGGGGAAAATAAAGGTATTTTTAAAAACTGACTCGTCCACAGGCTGGAAACAGTTATTGATAATTGATCCAAAAATAAGCGAACCTTGAATTTCGGCTATTTGGCTTGAACTTATTGTTATTATTTGAATCTAGGTCCTTCTATTTCAAAGTTTTTGAAGCAGTAAAGAGCACCTTCTGTTGTAGAGATAGTAAATTATTTTGATAGATATTGAGGTTAAGTTTATATAGAAGAGGAGAGGATACACACTAACCAGTAATCCCGATGATAAGAGTCTTGCCCCCTACAAGATAAATAACCTATGATAAACTAAGGGCAATAAACTAAATTTGAGTCGAATCCATTGTACTATTGGATTTAGCTACAGGAAGTTTCTGTTTAGTTTTGCATCATGCGTTGAGCTAATATTAACCTAATTTTCCAAATTGTAACTGTTCTAATATTATGATGTTAATTAATTTGGAACAATTATGTATGCTTAGTGCATTTGATTAAAATTGGTATATAAAAGAATTGAAAATTTAGCTTAAGGCATAATGCTTATTTAAAAGTAGCCTAAGTACTGCATAGTACATAGTGCACGTAAAGTTGAAACACAAGATTAAAATTTAATAATAATCAAATTTGATTTAATAGAACAGGCACCACTTAAATAATATTAATTTTATTTTTCAAATGATATAGTTTCACTAACATTATTTTTTGAGTTAATCATCAAGGGAAATATTTTAAAATATCTTATATTTCAGCAAAGATGATGATAGGTCAATTTTTATGAACAACATGGACATTCGATTTAAATAAAACTTTGCAAGTTAGCTATGCGCTATTTACTATTATAGCTATGCGTTGTGTTGAATATAAAAGCAGCCTTAGATAATGATGTAAATAAGAAAATTTCACTACTATGATATCAAATTATATGGTGTAAAGTTAAAATAATTACTTTTATAGTGAAATTCATTGTATATTGAGCCTTGTTTGCCCAAATGTTTATTTATTACTATATTTCATCCAGTCACAGAATGCAATATCAATTATAGCTTTGGCTGACGTGGAAAAATTAATTCACCAGGGCTCCATTGTTCTTTCCTCTTTGGTTTCTTTTCTCTGTCTCTGATTTCATGTGCAGTGTCGCAATGACGATATTGTGACGTCATTATAAATTTCTCTAGTAAGTTTCCGCCTCCGGTTAAGAATCCTAGTACTCTTCAGACTCTTTTGTGTGTAATTGCGTTGTTTTTTCTCATCCGATTACATCTTTATCAAAATTTGCAGTTTGCAGGTGTATATTGAAAAGTGAAAACTTTTATTTGTCGTATGTCCATCCAGAATCTTAACACATTCGGTAAGGCTCGTATAATATTGTAAATTACATGTTTGAATTTAGATTATGCGACAAAATGGCTGCTCCAATTCAGCCTGTCAATTTAATTATTAAACTCTAACGTTTTCTTGCGTGTAATAACTAATCTATATTTGTTCTCTTGTGTTTGTCATCTTTATTACCATGTGTTACATTAGTGCATCGAATTTAAGAGAGTGCTTAAACGGTATATATTTGTTGGTAAAAAACATAAAGCCACGTAAACTAAATTAAAATGTTCTGACCTACAACTATTTCCCAATTTTTAATGAGGCCCCACCTAGCCCGTTAACGTATTTTTATTAAATTTTTATCTACATTGCTTTAGTTTAGGTTTAAGTAATGCTGTAACCTGTATTTTATTATGAAAGAATTTAAAACTTGATTTTTGGAATATGCTCTCTGTTATAGGACTTAAGATAATTTTTGACAGTTATTTTATGGAGATTTGGACTATTTATATAGCCTAAGTTACATTGTGATTTTTATAAGATTCTGACATTTTGTTGACCTAATTTGATGGGTCATTCCATACAGTTGCCCAGAGGTGGTGCCATACAAGTTTTTTTTATCTGTCCCCTTTTAGGTTCTTTCTCAATGTTTGTATATTTTATTCCACTTACTCCACACACAAAAGCACAGGTAGGTAGTATCAAATGGCACAAAGACTTTTTTTTGTTCCATTTTTGATGAACACTACATCCAAAGAAAACAATGAAACCTTACATTATATCTAAATGAAACTTAACCCACTCCCCAATTCCCTTTCAAAAATATTAAGACGGTTAACAGATACAAGACCCTAGTTTTTGAAAATATTAGTATTTTGCACACATCTTCATATCCTATTCCAATAGTTAAAAACTTTAAATTTCCTCATTGATTTTTCCAGTACAGCCACTTTCCCAACATGACTAATGCTAAAGCTAAATTTGGCTTATTTTTAATGGCTTTAATGACATAAATTACCGAAATTCAGCCCATGGGTTTTGTTTAAAAATAGTTGTAAAGGTTAAACTATTCTGAAAGGGATGTATCCGAATAGTCTACTTAGTCTATGCCACGTCACCTTGGCTTATGCCCTTGATAGCTTCATTGGCAATCACGTGACTAAGCGTAAATACAGCATCCCCATGGCTTCTTTGGTGCTGACTGACAGCTCACAGCTGGCTTCTGACAGTCAAAATTTAGGTATATATATATAAATTTTGACTGTCATATAGAGACAGTTGCTAAACACATATTTTTTCAGATAATCTGGTTCAGCGTAGGGATACGTAATTTGGTCTGATAACTTTTTAAAGCTGTGCGCTGTCTATCAGCACCAAAGAAGTCATGGGATTACTGTATGTCTGAATAGTCTCAAACGATACCTGTGCTATCTTGAGGTCTTGGTAACCATGGATACAGAAGGCTACCAACCATGTGCTGTTATCGTGGTGGCGGTTCCGGTGTTTGACTGCTATTGTTTTGTCTGCTAGAGCACGGACTTCCTTTTTCCGCCATTTTAAATATGGTTGTTGCCGTTCTAATAGTGTGATGCAGTCTTCGCTATGAACAGTGCGAGAAATGTAAAATCAAGACTTCCTCAAGTCTAAAACTCAAGGGTCTGACTAGGGAGCCTAGGGCTATTCGGATACAGCCTATATATTTAATATTTAAAAAAAACTATCCTCAAAGTGTGTATCAGTCTGAAATCTCGACCAAGAAACTTCCCCTCGAATTTTAAGTTCTACAAAGCTGTTAGACTTAACTCTAATATTAAGGCCACATATTTCTCAAAGCGGAGTTTTTGAAAAAAAAAAATCTGAAGCCAGCCGGGTATAAAGAATTGCATACTGGCTATTTTTGGTAAAAAAAATATTTTGATACACTCAGGTGGTGTTTATTTAGGGTTCAGTGATTTTCCATTAACTAAACTTACACAAAATAATAGTTTAATTTTAAATCTAATATTTTGTATGGATTTTTCTCTATCATAAAACGTATTTATTCCAAAGTGGCCAGTTATAACAAGATACACTTGTGAATATAGTAAGGGAGTGGGGGGAAAAGTAAGAAAAGCCATGGTGGCTACAGACAGGGAAAAGTCAGGGAATTTTTGGGTTACAGGGAAATGTCAGGAAATTTAACTAAATATAAGGAAAAGTCAGGAAATTAAAAAATATTTCTAAAATATCCCATTAATTTCGCAATCAAACACTAAAACAAAAGTTAATAATACCTAAATAAAATAACATTTTAATTTTTTAAATAACTGATAAAACCGTTTATGTGTAGTAGATACAAACTTATTTTAGTATGTGATCAATAATAAATAAAACATGTCATAATCATCATTAAAACTGGGAAAAAGTAGTCAGGGAAAATTGAAAAATGTTGCCTGGGAAAGTCAGGGAATTTTGTAAAATATGTTTTGTGGCCGCCCTGAAAGCGTTTCTTAACTGTCAATTAAACAGGAATTTGGTGAAACAAAACACTTATCTTTTGTGCTTGCCCCGCTAGCTCTGACTACACACTAACCTTTTCTCTCACAGAGCAGCAAACTGCTGAAATCTGACATGTGTACTCTTTCCCCCCCTCTCCCTTACTTTTTAATTTATTATTTCATGCACTGTAATATATTTACTTTNTTTTTTTTGCCAAGACTGGTAAGCAAAAAAAACATAATTTTATATTTTGTTATTTTTGTTGAGTTACTGAAACACCAAATTTACAGTCTAAACCTTTACGGAAGTATTATTAGAGTTGTTTGATAACTTTTTATTGATTAAATTACTAAGTAAATAGTTGTTGCCAGAGAGATTGTCAGTAGTCAATTTCAAGTTTTAACCAATGTTTGAAATCGACCTTCTCTTAGCTGTCACCCACCACCTCTCCCAACAGAGACATCAATCTTGGTTATTTTTGGTTAACCTACATTTCTGTAGCTTGTAGGTTTCTTGATTGCATAAATAGGGTTAGTTATTCTAGTTGCAAAATGGGGGGGTGGGGGAATATTTTTGTTATAAAGTTTAATAAAAAAAATCATATTATACAAGCCTAATCTTTAAAAACTCCTTATATATTTTTTTTTCAGACCCCTTTGCAGATGCAATCAAGGGTTCAGATGATGATGTCCAAGACGGTCTCGTGCATATAAGAATCCAACAACGAAATGGTCGTAAGACTCTAACTACTGTGCAAGGTCTGGCTTCGGAGTATGACTTGAAGAAAATTGTCCGAGCATGTAAAAAGGTAGCTATTTATTTTAGCACTACCTCTTCGGGTTAAACATATGTTCTAATAACACTAATGGTTTTAGGGATTAGGAAGTGTGCCCTCATTTATGTGGAAAGCCATTTTGGAAAACCCACCCGACTAATATTTGAACTGTGATCTCAGTCGTTGGAAGTCTAGTCTATTGCGAGAGTAGCGTGTTAGACCATTTGTCCGCCGAAGCGAGTAGCTATTTATTGTCTTCTAAAGAGGTGGAACTTGCAGACAGTTCTAAAATATATTTTAAATTATCACCTATTAAAGTGATTTAAGTTATCTAGATTGGGTTATTATTTTATTTCTGTTAACCACCATTTTTACACCATTAGGTTGCTTTATTTACATAACACTTTTAGCTCTTGATATAATCCTGATATTAAACATTTTAATCATTTTCCCATAGCTTTCATTTATTAAATGTTTCCCTCTAGCCGTTTTTAACATTTATAAAGTTGGTCCCATTAGGTATATAAAACGAGAGAATTAGACCCTGTATAGAAAAACTTCACCATTGGACGCATTTTGTCTATTCGTTAAATTGGGTTATGTTCATTTAACTTAGAAAATCCATATATGTAAATAAACTATCAATACTTTTAAAATATTTTAAATAAAATGGTAAGATGTTGGTCACTTTTTTCCCCCCCTTAAGACACTTCCTTTAAAAATGAGTTTAGTAGTCCATCCGAGCCCTACTTACATAGGGACACTGTTAAATTTAAATAGTTCAAGGGCAAAGGTTTAGGGGTTAATGGAGTATGCACTCATTAGAGCTTGGTTTGCTGATTATGGCTTGTCAGGTGTCGAAGACGTGCTATAGTAACTTATGTTCCAGGACTGAGTGGTTTCTTTGTTGAAACTCTTGGACTGGAACAGACAAATCCTTCTTTTATTTGTATGGATGTGATTCATCACAATATATGGCTTAAGTTTGTTTTTAGAATTCATTAGTAGTAATGTGTACACACCTAATCACACCGTTTCCCTACAGGGTAGTCAAGAAACTGTGTATATAGTTCAAAGAACTACTCTGTACCTAATCCATCCTCACTAACTTACCCCACATTTCCCTATCCTTACATACTTCCTTCGCTTCAACAACATTCAAACACAGTCATACGTGTTCTTTTATTCTCTTTCACGTGTTCGTATACAATATTTAAACACGTCTTACATGGCATACTCCTTCCTTTTGATCCACTCACTCTACCTTCATATATTTGTTACGTACCTTAATACACACTCATCCTCTCAACATGTCCAGACCACTGTAAGACACTTCTTTCCCATTGGCCCATTGGATTCCTTTTCAAACCGGGCTACCTCTGCGCCCATTTATTACCGACTTTCCATACGAGTTTTTCCCACGTCTCACTCCAACCGCATTCACCTTACTCTTATGTTTCTCCTGGCAAACCCTTAACACTTTTGACCCAGTTCAACATATTAATCTCATTTCTCAAAGTAATTTTGTGATTTTTGTGTTTTCTTTCCACACGATTGAAAAAACTATTTGGGTATTGGGTTTAATTTAATTCATTATGTATGCTATCTGAACTAACCCATTATTCAAGTATAGTAATTATTTGAGATCAAGTTATACATATTTTAACTCTAATACTGTAATATTGTAAGGAAAGGGGTAATAAGACATAAAAAAAAGGGAAACAATAATGCAACAATGTAATTCTTGGCAAGAATGCTGTACAATAAGCTTGCAGGTTGAGAAACAAAAAAGGATGTAAGAATGTGTGTGTAAAAGGACTATAAATAGGAATGGATGTGGGACATAAAGTGCATCAAGCTACAGAATTGATTGGTTACCTTCTTTTCGCGAGTTAAAGTTGTTCAAGGTTCTCCAAGCATGATGTGAACACTTGACCCACTCTGACGTTTGTTCGCTTGAATTGGGCCAAGGTTACACAGCTGAGTGGAGTAGTAGTTTATCTCTATTGAAAGATGAATTAAAGCTTTGGTTGACTAATGTTTCAGTTTGTTGTTGCTATGCACCAAAGCTCTATTTATTAATGAAGGCTTCCAATTCGTGGCTAAACAATTTAGATGAAAAGATTAATCCAACCTATGATAATGGTTTGTTGTAACTTGACTTTTTGTTTTAAAAAAATTACACTAGTTTCAATAAGTTTAAGGTTTAAAGAATAAAATGTCTACTATTTTGAGTTTATTCAAGGTTGGTATGAATTAAAAGAACAGGTTAAGTTTCACTTGAATAACTGATACCCCCATGGCCTTTGCTGTCTGTGAGACTATAGCGATGTGGCTGTCTGTGAGACTATAGCGATACAGCTGTCTGTGAGTCTATAATTCACGCTCTGTTAAATTTAAATATTTCAAGGGCAAAGGTTTAGTTAATGGAGTATGCACTCGTTAGAGCCTGGTTTGCTGATTATGGCTTGTCAGGTGTCGAAGACGTGCTATAGTAACTATGGTCCAGGACTGAATGGTTTCTTTGTTGAAACTCTTGGACTGGAACAGACAAATCCTTCTTTTATTTGTATAGATGTGATTCATCACAATATATGCAATACAGTTGTATGTGAGACTATAGGGATTATAGCAATACGGTTTTATGTGAGACTATAGCGATTATAGCAATACGGTTGTATGTGAGACTATAGCGATTATAGCAATACGGTTGTGTGTGAGACTATAGCGATTATAGCAATACGGTTGTGTGTGAGACTATAGCAATACGGCTGTCTGTGAGACTATAGCGATACGGCTGTCTGTGAGTCTATAAGTCATGCTCTGTTAAATTTAAATAGTTCAAGGGCAAAGGTTTAGTTAATGGAGTATGCACTTGTTAGAGCCTGGTTTGTTGATTATGGCTTGCCAGGTGTCGAAGACGTGCTATAGTAACTATGTTCCAGGACTGAATGGTTTCTTTGTTGAAACTCTTGAACTGGAACAGACAAATCCTTCTTTTATTTGTATATATGTGATTCATCACAATATATGCAATACAGTTGTATGTGAGACTATAGGGATTATAGCAATACAGTTGTATGTGAGACTATAGCGATTATAGCAATACGGTTGTATGTGAGACTATAGGGATTATAGCAATACAGTTGTATGTGAGACTATAGTGATTATAGCAATACGGTTGTATGTGAGACTATAGTGATTATAGCAATACGGTTGTATGTGAGACTATAGCGATTATAGCAATAGGGTTGTATGTGAGACTATAGCGATTATAGCAATACGGTTGTGTGTGAGACTATAGCGATTATAGCAATACGGTTGTGTGTGAGACTATAGCGATTATAGCAATATGGTTGTGTGTGAGACTATAGCGATTATAGCAATATGGTTGTGTGTGAGACTATAGCGATTATAGCAATATGGTTGTATGTGAGACTAAAGCGATTATAGCAATATGGTTGTGTGTGAGACTATAGCGATTATAACAATATGGTTGTGTGTGAGACTATAGCGATTATAGCAATGTGGTTGTGTTAAGCAGACGATAGCTCAAAGTTGCCGTACACGATTGCTGGATATTTTATAATATTGAGCTTGCTGAACAATTTTTATGTTTTCATGTTAAAAAATTGTATCCAAACAAGTTGTATATTAAATCAAAACACAATCATCTATACCAAATAATGAAGTATCATAATTTATATATTCATATTAAATTAGGCCCTAAAATATGAAATGATTTCTTTACTGTAGCTTTAAAAAACTAAATGTTTATTCTAAACTTGGTGTGCTTAAGTGACGTTGAAATAGATTAACTCATCAGTTTGAAAATTTGATATCATTTATTAATGGGTAGTTAGGGAACAAACAAATTTATTCTTATCTTGTTTTTTTTTAATCAATAAATATCTAGTTCAACCCATAATTCACTGAGATTTTGTAATTTGTAGTTAACTTATTCAGAGAGATTTATGGTTGACAGGGAAAACCTTCAACAATTATTGTGATAGATGAATTGAGGGTTTTTAAACTGGGATAGGACCTAATATTTTTTTTAAAATACCAAAATGGTGATTTTTCTTTATTTCTTAAAATATATTAATTTAGATTATCTAGTCACCATCACTGGTGTCTTCCAATTTTCATATGAATATCCTTTTCTGTCAGTTATAACAGTAACTAAATCTACTTCCCTGTATCCGTGTGTCTAGTCACTTCCATTAGCTGCGAATTTGGACAGGGGCAATGTTTTACTCAAAATATGAAATAGATTAATTATTAAATCAGTAAACTACAACGTGATTCAAACTGTTGTTTTGTTTGTAGCTGTGTAATATCTTGTGGGCTTTTAATACAGCTGAAAAAGCCATGTTTATTCAAATTTTGAAACTTATTATTATTCATAAAAAAGATTAACAAAAAACGGGAGGAGGGTGTTATATACTTTTTAGGGGGGAATTTTAGGCAAATGTGTGGAAGTCCATTGGTCGAGTCACTGTCATGATATACAAACATGATATGTTGTTTTCCAGGAGTTTGCCTGCAATGGCACTGTAATAGAACATCCCGAGTACGGTGAAGTACTTCAGCTCCAAGGAGACCAGCGAGAGAATATTTGCCAGTGGCTCACAAAGGCCGGCCTCGCCAAGCCTGAACAGCTCAAGGTTCACGGTTTCTGAAAACTCTCACTAATGATCCTCCTCGCACTCTAAATTCATCTGCAACCGGGCAAACTTGGCGGTTGATCTGTTGTGGGACACTTGGAATACTCAATAGTTGCTGAAGTTGGAGCACAATTTCTGTCAAATTTGTTGTGAGGTTCTTAGCAATAACCTTTTAAGCTTCTATTATTATCACTATTAAATGCTTTCTAGATAAGAGCAATCAAATTTTAGGCAATTCAACCCAAATCCATTTGTCAGGGAACTAGAGGCAATGTGCGTGTTTTTTATAAGCTAGTATGTATCTGGGTGCTATTGATGATTTTAGAGAAATTCAGTAATGAATTAGGATCTAAAAGTTTTCATGTGGAGATTTTAATTTAACACCATTTTTGTATTGTACAGGAACTATTTTTGTATAAGGGAGACCTTGAATAATTGTCGTTTTGGTTTAACCCCTTAGTTTTATTCCAACCAATTTTATTTGACAAATAGTGCTTGATGAAAGTATGAGCACAGCAACTCGTCAACAAAATGATGGCGTATCGAATCTCCGACCTCTCTAGTTTGATATTCCGTGCCTTTTAGGGGGATCCTGCAATCACGTCTTGTACCGTGTAGTCAAATAGGTTTTTATTGAGCTCTCAAAATTTTGTAATCAATTTTCAATAAGTTTGAAGTAAATTGCTTTCTTGTGTGAATTCTATTTAAGTTTTGCTTATTGAAATAAGATGTTTATTTAATTATTGTCAATGTTAATTAGATTGTGGAATTTCTGTTTCTGATTACTAAAAGTTTAATAAATATTCAACACATCCATTTCTAAATGGTTTTATTTATTTCATCTGTGTTATGTTGTAATTTAAAATAAAAAATTCCTTGTGCAAGTGTTAAAATATGTGTTACACTACTTGGTGTAAACATAAGCATTAATTGTGTATTTTGATATTAAAACCCTAAATTTTTGTGTGCTTAGCAAAGAATAAGTCTATGCAACTCTAATTTGTTACGTAATTTAAGTGTATTGTTCAGGGTTCCTACACGTTATAGAAAACATAGAATTTTAGATATTTCTTCCCGGACTGGAGTTGTTATGAAGTTTTCCTGGGATTTTTTAGGTCATTCTGGCAATTCTTTTGACCACCTTTTTTTTTTAAGCAGGTTAGTAAAACAGGAGTAAGTCAAAAGATAATTTCCTAGATATCTGAAGAAATTAAGCTGTCTGAATCCCAAAGGGGAAACTCATATTTCACCAACGAAATGGTATGTTTTAAATTTTGGAATAACTTGTAGCATCGTGGACTACATTAAAAATAATAATACTCTGTGGAAAGGTGCGGATCTAAGGGAATTGAAGCCTGCATTATATTTTTTTAAACATGTAATTTTTATTGTGCCAAGATTGGTTTATACACTTGTCCTGGAGGAACTGTAAAAAAAAATCATGATTTTGATTGAGAACCCTGTTATTTTTGACTGATCACTTTTTGTTTTTAGCATTTGTTGAAATTTCTTGCTGAACACGAGACTGCCCCCTTTTGTCTAGGCATGACTCCCTACAGTAAGTTTTATTCAACATTAATAAGTGCAGCCAGAATAAATTACTAGAAAAGAAAGCTTTTGTAATAAACTGAAACATCGGATGTATACATATGTAGCTTTTTGATTCATTATTAGGGAAAGTAGCTTCGTCTGAGCTTGTTAAACTATGTATTGATCTGTACACATTTTATGTCCATATGAGTTCATTTATAATTCTGGAATAATTAAAAAATTATTTTTTAAAGTACTTATATAAATGTTACAAATTGGATACTCTATAACTTTCCATTAAATACTCAAATAATTTTATCTCTGTAAGGAAAACCTCTTTTTGCTTTGAGATATTTGCAAGAAGGTATAGGAAAGGTGGATCGAAACACACAAAAGGAACAAACAAAATATGGCTTTTACAAAAAAAATAAGAACACAGTTCACACTTTACACTGCTGTTACTGGTCAGAGAGGTAATGGCTGCCTCTTTAAGAAAATCGATCATCACTGCCCAATTCCCCGACCTAGGTTTAATTTCTATCGGAACTCATCAGGGAGGGTTGTGAAACGCTCAACACAACTTCCTCAAAGACAAAACAAAAGGGAGAAAATGTAGAATTGTATATATTCGCATCCATTGTCCTTATGATATTCCTGCTACATGTTCCTATCTGTGTCTCCCATCATTCTTTCCCTTCCTCTCCACCCCAACCCCCTCTTTTAGGAGGTCGTTGCACTTTCCACATTACTCTGTTGAGTTCTGATAGAATGAAACCTAGGAGGGGGCCTTTGGATGGTGAGGGTTGATTTTCTTAAGAGGCAACGTGACCTGGCGCTCTAGGGATAAGATGTCAGACTTCTATGCTGGCGGCCGGGGTTCAATCCTCGGTCCCGGCACAGATTTATCTGATCACCAAACCCTTCCTTCACCTCTGACAAGACATCTTGTGAATGTGGGGAATGCCAGGCCTCCACCGTGGTTCGGATCCCACGTTAAACTGTAGGTCCTCCATTTCATCTCGCAATCACCCTACCATTACACATTAGCGTAATAACCCGAAGGGGTAGTAAGACGAGGTGCTGATAATAATTTAAGAGGCAACCATTACCTGAATTGTGAACTGTGTTCTTTTCATTCTAAAAATATGTTGCTTACTTTTATATGTTTATATCCGCCTTTACTGTACCTTCTTCCAAATATAATCTTTGTTTGAATTCATACAATTTATAATTTAGGTTTATTCTGTACAAATTGTTAAAACCCGATGCCACCCTCTTCAGGCGAGATTAGGCTATCTTCACATTATGGTTAATACGCTTGGG
>CABEEJ010001348.1:0-12321 GCA_901482245.1 Timema douglasi | reverse complement strand
TTTTTTTTTTTATAGTAAAGTTTAATAATGTGTTTCAAAACAACAACAATGACTTGAAAAGTAAACGGAAACTACCCATCTGGTGGAGGTAAGGGAAGACTATTGATCACGTTTATAGCATGTCATTGTAAAGGTCAATAATGTGAGATGATAGATTCGTGTGTCTCATGTATTGTTTGCAACAATGTTCTACAATATCGTCGTTAGAATCAAATATTGTATAAAAGGTCATGCTGAAAAACTACAAGTTTCCTCGAGGAGAGAGATAGTGTTATAATAATTATTATATAACGATCGCTATCTGTGGATACCCCTCCCCCCCGCAACGTATGTGAACAGACTGACGCTGTGAGGGTGGGGTACACAGTCAGGGGCAGAGTTCGGCGTACGGGATACCGAACTATTACTTATCAGGGGACATTCATACACCACGTAACTCATTTTCTTACCCTTATTGACCCACCCCCCATGTAACACCTTGTAGACATATTTTGCCTGATCCCCCCCAACCAGTGCTTAGTTTTTTTTATTTTTAAAATCAAAAGTGGATGTTATTATTTCATAAGGAAGATTTAGGACACTAAAAGAGGGTTTCATTTTTAATACTACTCAGAATCGGAAGTTTACTAACGGTGAAAACATGAACAATAATATTATTTTTTCAACATTATAAAGTATAAGATCTGTGTTACGTAACCCTCCCTTCATGTAACACATTAGAGATCTTCTCTCCTTTAAATCCCACACTCAACTAAACACGTAATTACGTGGTTTATGGATGGGAGGGGTTGGACGAAATTAAACATTATTTATTTTTGTCAATATCAAACATGAACAATAGCAGTTTGTTATTTTGACGCTGAACTTTTGTAACAAAACAGAAAAATGGATTCGATATTTTTCTTTCTAGATTTTTAGTTTCTCTTGACCCTTCGAAAATATTATTATTATTATTATTATTAGCACCACGTCTTACTACCCGTTCGGGCTATACGCAAATGTACTAATTACGCTAATGGATTAGGACTTGGGAAGGTTGCACTTAAGAGGGCGTGTACCCGCATTTGCGTGGAGAGAGAGTGGGAAACAATTTTGGTAAAAACCTCAGTACACCCGACCGAGATTCGAACCTCGATCTCCCCATCATCAGCAGTCTGTCTAGTCTACTGTGAGAGTGGCGCCTTTGACCATGTGGCCACCGCAGTGGATATATTTCTAATTAAGTATTTCTATAACGGAAGTGTAGTCCCTTACCGGTGATCACGCGTTTCAAGGCATCAGGCTCACAATATATTGGTATTGCTGGCGACGTGAGTTGTAGGTTCGAATATCGAATGGGAACATTTCCCATTACCTCAACATTCAAATGCAGGTGCATCTTTATTATCTAAGCTACCATTCTAATCACTAATATTTAGATTAAGTCGTTAATAAACTTGGTTTCAAGAGTAACTTTTTAAAAAACAACTGATCTGTCTTATTTTACAAGTAAAACTACAATGTGCCTTACTGATGTTTAAGTCTATTCAAAATTTACATTAATTTAAAGAAAAGGTAATTTTATTAATTTGCATCGGCATTTTCTTACGGAAGAGATTATATACCTTTTATAAAAAATACACCTTAATACATCCAGTGGCGTACCAACGACTTTGGGTGCCCGGGGTGGGAGTCCCCCCTCCCCACCACTCCCATATTGTCCCTCTACTATTGGCACCACAAAACTGAGGCTTATTCTTATATCCATAAAAACTATTGGAAAAAATACGTTGAAAGAACTATGTAAATATTAATACAACTTAAAGATAAACTAAAATTAAAAACACAGAATATGCGTTTTTTGATTATTTTTTCGAATATTTAGTTTTTAATTTCAAATAAAACTAGTGACAGCGTGTAGAGAAATTCTTAATTTTTCAACCTAAACCTTTACTACTTACATGTTCTGGTGTATTATAAAACTAGACAAAATATTTAATTAACTTCAGGACTGAATTCCTATGTCTTGTCCATTATTTGCGAAAAAAAATAATTTTCAAACATTAATAGTTTCAAATGAAATTGTTGTACTGATAATTATGTGCTACAAAATATGTAGTTTTCTTAACATAAAACAAGTATGTAAATAAATAATATTATTTAGCACCGCGTCTTACTACCCGTTCGGGTTATACGCAAATGTACTAATTACGCTAATGGAATTGGGAAGGTTGAATTAGAGGAAGTGAACCCGCATTTGAGTGGAGGGAGAGTGGAAAACCATTTAGGGGAAAAAACCGACCGAGGCGGGTCTATGTAAATAAAGAACCTGTCACACGGTCATTACAAACAATAATCAAATGGGTGACCTGGCGGTCTAGGGGGGGGGGTTGTAAGGTGTCATACTCCTGTGCTGGCGGCCGGGGTTCAATCCTCGGTCCCGGCACAGATTTATCTGATTACCAAACCCCTTCCTTCACCTCTGACAAGACATCTTGTGAATGTGGGGAATGCCAGGCCTCCACCGTGGTTCGGATCCCACGTTAAACTGTAGGTCCTCCATTTCATCTCACCATCACCCTACCATTACACATTAGCGTAAGTGCGTATAACCCGAACGGGTAGTAAGACGCGGTGCTAAAACATACCTCACACTAAGAAATATCCAAAATATAAGACTGAAATCTACATCCATTTTATTCGGTTGAACTCGGCTTTATTTCAGTCCGACGCCTTAGATCGGTCGGTAGCGTATCTGTCCACTGAGTTAAGGGTTCGATTCTTGGATTGGTCCAACAATTTATCAGTGGTGAAATGTGTTTTTCTTCTTCTGCCGCAGTGATGAATTAACGGCCTGGGGGCTTGATGCTGTGTCTGTTCCAGATTCAATTTAACTTATGAGTCGTGTGCTGATATATAATCAGAAAGTGCACGTTAAAAACCTCAACAAAATGGAAAAGGATTTTAATGTAAAAAAAAAAAAGTTTCAAAATGAGTTAATTGGCCTTGGTTGGTTTGTATGTTTGTACTTGTTCAATCGACAGCTCGCAAATTGCAATTAATTGACTACAATCTTTTTGTATTCATTTTCTCTCTTATCAGAGCACAACCCTATTAAAATTGATTAATGATGTCCTGGTCGTTTAATTGTTATAAACAATTTTTTTAAACATAAACGTTTACCTCTTTTGCTTCTCCGATTTTATCATAGGATGGGGACGTTAAGCCAAAAAAATATTATTTTAATAGTTTATCTAGGATAATTATTCATTTTTAAAATATGAATATTTTTTTGTCGAACGGCACGTAAAAAAAAAATAATCTGATTCCTTGTCAAGATAGAAATTCCGTGTAAAAAAAAATAGTCGGGGAACAAAATAACATTTTGTATAGATATAGTTCAACAACAACAACAACAAAATAAGTTTTTAATGAATCGTAGTTATATAAAGAAAAAAAGCCCGTGCGATTTTGGTTTTGCTTAACATTTCCCCTTTTTAATGTTTAATGTCCCGCTGTGAATGAAATGTGCCACAATACTCCACTGTCATGTTGGTGTACCTGCGGAGTAGAAAGCGGGCGGGCGTTTGTCGGAATGTTGACGTCATCTGTTGTAGCAACCTCCGGACACTTTGTTTTGTATAATTCTCAATAGTGAAAAATAAACAAGGTCACCATCGTTTCATAACGCATCGGAAATTATTATTTATAGAAATAATAATCTCACTCTTATATAAAGCAATCGTGAAACATTTTCACGCGAATTTTATTTCCCACTAATATACAGGGTGTATATTAATTGGTGTCAAATATTCTAGTGGAGTATTCCCATCCACCAAATATTTATAAAAGTTTAATATGACCATGGGTTTATAAACGTTTAGTTTTAAATTTATTAAAGGTTTTCCTCAAACATGGATTGGTCTTTGGGGGATCCATTGACTGTTGTTTTATTATTATTATTAGCACCGCGTCTTACCACCCGTTCGGGTTATACGCACTTACACTAATGTGTAATGGTAGGGTGATTGTGAGATGAAATGGAGGACCTACAGTTTAACGTGGAATCCGAACCACGGTGGAGGCCTGGCATTCCCCACATTCACAAGATGTCTTGTCAGAGGTGAAGGAAGGGTTTGGTAATCAGATAAATCTGTGCCGGGACCGAGGATTGAACCCCGGCCGCCAGCATAGAAGTCTGACACCTTACCCCTAGACCGCCAGGTCACCCGGCAGGAGAAGTAAAGCCGTCGGTCCCATCTCAATCGTGGCGTGTAAAATAACCCCGGGAGGTGTGTTAAAATACCTTTTCTGGATAAATTGGTAGGTCTCTTTGCCCTTCCAATAGATCTTTCCTTTTGGCTACCACCGCGTCTTACTACCCGTTCGGCTTATAGGCTTATATACTAATTACGTTAGTAATTTTAGGGATTAGGGAGGTTATAATTCGAAGAAGTGTACTCGCCTTTGTGTGGAAAACTATTTTTTGAAAAACCACCCTCAGTACACTCGACCAAGATTCGAACCTTGATCTCCCCTTTATCGGCAGTCGAGCTCAACACGACAAGCGCGTTAGCCAACTACGCCACCGAGGCGGTTCTCAGCGTAAAGGCGGATACAATTAATATAAATAAAACCTTCCTAGTCCTTAAATCCATTAACTTAATTAGTTCATAAGCGTATGATCCGAACGGGTAGTAAGACGCGGAGGCTGCCGGAGCAAACTCTGAAGTCCCGTGTAAAGAGGCAGTGTCGAAGAGATATCTTATCACACGTCGTGTTTCTGGTCTCGGCCCGCCAGGACTCGCTCCTCTGATAAGCTAAGAACAAAGTACAGCCAAACTCTCTCTATAGGTACTAACTTTGGTCTCGAAAAACAGTCCAAGTTACGGGCAGCCATTGTGGCCGGAATTTAAAAAACCCTTTCCTCGAATTAAGATCGTTAATGAATGAACCTTTTAGTACAACTGAACTAGGAATTGGGTTTAAAAAAAATACAATTAAGATTCAGTTCGAATCTTGGTCAGTTAAACTAGAAATTGTGTTGAAACATTATGATTTAATCACGTACTTTCTAGTAATGATAAGACATTTAATTATTAGTTCTACTACCGGTTCGAGGAAGGAAACTTTTTATAAGTAATATACCTGCATTTGCCTGTAAGAAGAGTGGGAAACCATTTAGGGAAAACCATCCTCTTTAGACCCGACCGAGATTCGAACCCCGATATTCCCACTGTCAGCCGGCCAGTTTAACACGAAAGCAACACCTTGGGGTAGATTAGTGGTTCCCAATTAGCTAATACTGCGGACCCCTTGTTTTTCAAAAACCGAGCCATAGACCCCCTATTTTGCAAATTTTGATATTTCTATGATAGTTAATTACGTAAGTTTTTTTTTTTTAGAAAATGTGGGACAGCCTCTAGTAAGTAAATAATTTTATTTTAACTAAAAAAACTCATAAATTTTGAGATGTTACCACTCAAAAATGGCAATGGTTTGGTTAGTAGGGGTGGGGGGGGGGACTAATTTAATTTTGATAACGCCTATTAAAAACTAATAAATTATGGAATGTCTAGCAGTTACTAAACCTTAATGTTATTGGATAAATCATACCTCTTTCCGTCTCGAACAATCTCTTCCACATCCGGTTCAATATTTCCTACATTTAATCTCAAATCTGAATCAACATCGAGCATGTGTTAATATAACAAAATGTCTGAAACTTTCGCTCACAAAGATTTGTGTGTGGCACAAAAGGGAACCAAAGGTTTCAACTAACATCTTTATGATCAGTAAAAAACCTTAGTTCAGGATTGGTCAAGTCCCCATTCTTTGAAAAATGATTTCAATGAACCCTCACAAGTCCTTTCAACAAATCCATCTTACGGTTTGCTCTTCCGCGGACGGAGTTTTCTTTTAGCCCCGCGTCTTACTACCCGTTCGGGTTATACGCTTATGTACTGATTACACTAATGTATTAGGGATTAGGTAGGTTATATTTAGAAGAAGTGTACCCGCAGTTGTGTGGACGTTGATCTTCCCGTCGTCGGCAATCTAGTCTACTAGTTAGACCACGCGGACACCGAGGCGGGTTGCATTTAATTAAAAACTCATCTTGCTCGCTCGTACCGTGTCCTTAAATTAGTGTAAGTTGTTGATATTCCGAACTTGTGATAAGATGGATAGTAATCAAACAACTTTTGAAAAGTGTGGAATTCCAGAAGGCCTCCCACCGTGGTTCGGATCCCACGTTAAACTGTAGGTCCTTCATTTCATCTCACAATCATCCTACCATTACACATTAGCGTAAGTGCGTACAACCCAAACGGGTAGTAAGACGCGATGATGATGATGATGATGATAATAATAATAATAATAATAATAATAATAAGCCAAAATGGGTAGAAAGAAAGGAAGAATTGACACAAAAAACGTTATTGAAAGATATAAGATATCATCACTTCTAGATTTATCGACTACTTNGTGGTGGTGGGGGGGGTTCTTATTTATTCTCGATACAGTTTGTCCGTTCACACGCCTCGTCAGGCGCGCTAACCATGGCGCTGATATTTTCTTGTCTGGTTTACCGAGATCACGGTTCAAATCTAGGTGAGTGAACTAAGGTAAATTTTCATAAATGTTTCTCCCCCTCTTATTCCCAGAGGCGGATTTAGAATTTTCAAGGGGGGGAGGGGGGAAGAGAAGAGCACGGGTCTGAGTAAGTTCTCCCTCAGGAAATTCCGACGGAAAAATCACTCAAAATTTGAGAGTAATTTAGAAATTAATCAGGAAATCTTTTTAAAAAATGCGTCTAATTTCATCGTTTATTTATGAGTTTTTGATGTTAATTTTTGCATTTTCGTGGAGTGAGATGAAAGGAAAAAAAAACATCCTCAGTAGACCTAAACCAGACGTGGATTGAAACCCCGACCTCTCTAACACTGGTAAACCATACTAAATCTCATTGTGCCGGTGGGGTTGTCGAATTGACAAGGCTAGTGCAGTAAACCTCAAAAACATGAGTTCGAAACCAGCCGAGTGCAAATCATATCATCCTCTCCACAGATGACTGCTGATGCAATTCCTTATAATCCACTCCTACTCTTGTCTCAATTTAGTTTAATACCGTGTGGGTTTTTTAATACTTTCACACATTAATTAAAACATTTAAAAAACACTTCAAAGGGTTGTTAAAACACTGCGCGGTGTTGCGAACAGATCTTTCTAGTGCTCGCTTTCGCCGAGAGAGCGCATTGGCGTCCATTTCAATCAATCTAACATTGCTTGGATTAGTGAAGTTAGGAAACACCACTAACGTGCGTTTTCTAAAGACAATTGAACTCCTCACTCATCCCGACTGGAAACAGTTATAATTTCATGGTTCGAACTTAACCTATTAACTGAAAAACTCGAATACATTCGGTCATATCTCTAGCGATCAGAAAATAATTATTTTTCAAGAATCTATTCGTTTATCACTTTTAATTACTCCGTCAACCGCTAGAGAGCAGTCAGGTTTAATAATTTGGTTCGCATTTAAAGTGCTAGGGGGCAGCTTAGACTTCACAGCCGAAATTAGACCACATTGGTCCTGCCAAGGAGAAGGGGAGTTATAGTTCTTTTGCATGGATAATTATTTCTTTATCTTTCCTTTATCTCTAACAAGACGTGTATTAATCACAACTTGTGAGTGTGTGGAATGCCAGGCCTCCACCGTGGTTCGGATCCAACATTAAACTGTAGGTCCTCCATTTCATCTCACATCACCCTACCATTACACATTAGTGTAAGTGCGTATAACCCGAACGGGTAGTAAGACGCGGTAATAATAATAATAATAATTATTATTGATTGATTATTAGCACCGCGTCTTACTACCCGTTCGGGTTATACGCACTTACGCTAATGTGTAATGGTAGGGTGATATGAGATGAAATGGAGGACCTACAGTTAAACGTGGGATCCGAACCACGGTGGAGGCCTGGCATTCCACACATTCACAAGATGTCTTGTCAGAGGTGAAGGAAGGGTTTGGCAATCAGATAATTATTATTATTTATTTAGCTAGAAAGTAGATAAACGGCTTGATGTGCTTACATTATCATAATTTTGATTGTTTTATTTTAAATAAAAAAAAGGGTAATTGAAGACGAATCAGATATTGAATCCAGTGAATCATTTCCTTACTTTAAAGCATTTCAGAATGCGACAAACATTTGAAAAAATTGATTAACATTTAAAAAGGTTTGAATGTTTAGGGAAAAACATTTTTTATCGCAAAATTTCAATACTATGGAGCATGTAAATTTGAATAAAAGATATTTGGGCTAATTTTTTTCTTTTTTACTTCAAAGACAATAAACGAATAAATTCGGGATTTTGATATAGCATGAATATAATATTTTATATTTCAAGTCTCATTGGATGTAAATTATTGTAATTCTACCCAAAATATTACAACATGTATACATACATATTCCATTTCGTTGATTAAAAAATATATATAGAAATTTTGGGACAGACATATTTAATATAATTAGTATGTAAAGAACCCTCTCTTGATAGAAAACAAAAATTCCGTCTTGTTTGACCAATCAAATTCCAGCAGCGCACCCAGAAATTAATTTGGGGGTAGCCGAGGAAAGGCAATCAGCGTGCCGTAGCTATTTATTATTATTATTATTATTATTAATATTATTATTATTATTATTATTACCGTACTTTTTTCAAATTGGGATTTTTATCGACATTTTAATTGTGTACAAGGGTATATTTTTCTGGGTATTAAGTCGAAGGCCTAACGTTTTAATTTTGTCTATTCATTCGACACACTTTCAATGTTCTTTATTATAATTCTACTTTTGATGATTTTTTTTAGGTTTCATTAAAATCATTTGCTATCTATCTAATGGAAGATAATTCCACGCTGCCCATCTCGGGGTGCGACATTCTAATCTGGCTTGCTCCTAATATTAAGGTGCGCGTCTAGGGGACGCAAGAAGATGCCAGTGGTTTTTTTTTTATAGCAAAACATTTGTTGGTCAAAATTAATAAATATTACTCCAGTAGAAACAGTTTAACTTTCTTCACCTGCTGATATCAACAGTTGTTGAATATCTGTCGAGGGTGTCCTGGAATATAGTTAAGTTTGTTATCTGATACAGCAATAATTATGACAGATATTCAACAACTTTTGATATCACCACGAGAAGAAAGTTAAACTCTATGTCTGTACGGGAGCAATAATTGATTTCTTTTGAACAAACAAATGTTTTGATATAAAAACTGCCCTAATCTAGCGTTAGATGTTCCCCACGAATAGAAACGAAAGCATTAATGATAGTGAAGTAAATGGCTGCAATTTTATAAACATATGGTACAGTAGCCCCGTGGCTTCTTTGGTGCTGACTGACAGCTCACAGCTGACTTATGACAGTCAATATTTAGGTATATACCTAAATATTGACTGTCAGAAGTGATAGTTGCTAAATACGTGTTTTTGCAGATCATATGGTTCGGCGTAGGGATACATAATTTGGTCTGGTAACGTTTCAAAGCAATCAGCTGTCTGCTGTGAGCTGTCAGTCAGTACCAAAGAAGCCGTGGGGCTACTGTATTTTCATTAATCTACCTTTAATAACTATTCCTAGAAAACTGCAATAGATAAAGGCTATAAATATTTTAATTAATTACAATAAACAAATCAAAATTTATAAAAATGTTAATTGGGTTTATAATATCTGTTGAAATAGTTCTATTGGACCCTCCATTTTCCCGTAAGTGTACAATGATATCATATCAACCCATGGATAACACCTAACTTAGCTAAGTAATATAACTCTAACCAGACGTCGCATTGTGGGGCTGGTTTCTGTGTTATACTTCGGAAAACAATGCATTTTGGAACAATGAAGGTTCCACTATGTTTATATTTATACTTTTGTCAGCATAAAACCACGACCGATTCGTCGCTGTCTGTGATATCAGTGGCCGGTGATACTCACACGTTCATACGAGGGCATAGAAGGGTCCCCCCTCCACTTCGCCCTTGCTTTCGACATTTCCTAGTTAACAAATAATGTTTTGAGTTAATGGGAATGTTATTATTATTATTATTATTAGCACCGCGTCTTACTACCCGTTCGAGTTATACGCACTTACGCTAATGTGTAATGGTAGGGTGATTGTGAGATGAAATGGAGGACCTACAGTTTAACGTGGGATCCGAACCACGGTGGAGGCCTGGCATTCTCCACATTCACAAGATGTCTTGTCAGAGGTGAAGGAAGGGTTTGGTACTCAGATAAATCTGTGCCGGGACCGAGGGTTGAACCCCGGACTCCCATACCCCTAGACCACCAGGTCACCCTTTATCTCTAAAACTCTTTCTACCTCATCACGTCCTCAATTAGAGTAATTATCATATACGCGTATAAACCTAAACAGGTAGTAAGACACGGTGATAAAAAATATATATTTATTTTAGATAAGTTTTTTCGTAAGTTTGCTGAACAGAACAAAGTGAAAATAAAGCTGTTGAAGAGGGAATAGCAGTAAATAAACATTTTATCATCTTTATCTGTTGACTCGGATATTGATGATTCTAAGTTGTTGGTAGCAAATTGCAGCCAAATCCCAAACACACAATTTTATTTTTTCATAAAAATTAACAAAAATAAACTCAGAGGGGTGGAGGGGGGCCTGAGCGCCCATGGTGCCAGCTATTAGTGATTTATCCTGAAAACAGGGTAGAGGGGGTTGGTGGGAAGTTAAGGGCTGCTAGACCTCCCTTAAAGCTGACAGGGGTGCCTGATCCTTTAGTTTCTATCAAAGCAGTTTCTAATCTACAGTAGCCCCGTGGCTTCTTTGGTGCTGACTGACAGCTCACGGCTGACTTTTGACAGTCAACATTTAGTTATATACAGTAGCCCCATGGCTTCTTTGGTGCTGACTGACAGCTCACGGCTGACTTCTGACAGTCAACATTTAGGTATATACAGTAGCCCCATGGCTTCTTTGGTGCTGACTGACAGCTCACGGCTGACTTCTGACAGTCAACATTTAGGTATATACAGTAGCCTCGTGGACTCTTTGGGGCTGACTGACAGCTCACAGCTGACTTCTGACAGTCAACATTTAGGTATATACCTAAATTTTGACTGTTAGTAGTGACAGCTGCTAAACACATGTTTTTGCAGATCATATGGTTCGGCGTAGGGATACGTAATTTGTTCTGGTAGCTTTTCAAAGCCGTCAGCTGTCAGTAAACACCAAAGAAGTCATGGGGCTACTGTAGTTGCCTTGAATATGTGTTAAGGGCGCCACTGTCAGCAACGTATTAAAAAAGTGAAGGGTGACAACTTCGTTTCTGAGGGGTTCACAAGTTCATCCTGATCATACCCCCACCGCACCCCATAAAAAAAATAAAGCGTTTCTGAACACAGCTACAATAACCCCATACCTATGCTTTACTCCTTTCATTTAATTCGGTAGAACATGGGGTGATCGGGACCCAAACCCGGCCCCCTCCACCCCTGCAGATCAATAGACGACTTCCCAAGTGACAGGCCCTCATGGTTCCTCGCCCAAAAGGTCTGACGGGGTGGGACGGTCGTGTCGATAAAAAGTGGCGCCGCCGACACCGGCTCTGTCGCGCGCATGCGCAGTGAGGGGCTGCGGCGAGCGCCCGTACCGGCGGGGCGCGAGTTGCGACACAACGTCTCGACATGCGCCCGACATCGCATCGACGCCACTCGCGTGCTTCAGACGACGACGGCGGCGGCGACGATGATAACCGACATGGACACCCTGATGAACCTGTTCTTCGACGGTCCCATCGTGTTCCCGGAGTTTGGCATTTATTACGCGGCTGCTACAGACACTCCGGTACGTACTGAGTGCACATTACAATGTGTCATTTGAGGTTAAACCGGTGATTGTGGTTGCTCTGGGTTGAATCTCCGTTCGCCTGTTCTGTTCTCCCGTCAAAGGTAAGAGTGCATGCATAGTTTCTCTTAAGGTGCGGTGGAAGGGGAACTGTGAAAAGATTATGTTTTTATAGCTTTTTATAACAAAACTTTGATTTGTGCAAAATAAATCCAACTTTGCTCTGAAACAAAGAGTTAAATGTTCTTCACATGTTGATATCAACAGTTGTTGAATATCTGTCTTGAGCATAGCAACTTTTTAAATGAAGGGAAAAGGCTGTCATTAAATTCCAGGACATCCTCTATAGATGATCAACAGCTGTTGATATGATCGCGGGAAGAAAGTTAAACTCTATTTTTCAACTTGAACAAAGTTAAACTCTATTTTTCAACTTGAACAAAGTTGGATTTA